>PQXN01000060.1:35728-147647 GCA_004786275.1 Botryotinia convoluta | reverse complement strand
GGGGGGAGAAGATGATGGGGTGTAGTTATTGGATTGACGAGGAAGAAAAAAATGATGATTTCGTACCACAAGAGCAAGAACTCCAATATTCTCATTCCATTCTTCATTGGGATCTGTAACCGCATTATCACTTTCCGGTGGATCGATTCCGAAATTATCGAATAGAGAATCCTGGACTGTAGAAAACAGCGTCGTAATATTTCCCAATTGTTCTGTGGACCCAAGAGTCGTATTACCAATATTAAACAAAGCTCTTTGGGTATCTGTAAAAGTTTGTGTGAATTCTGGGGCGAATTTCTCGAAGATTATTTGAGTGACGTTTGCTAAGCGTGTTTTGAGGTCGAGACTATCGACGGCGGGATTTTTCTTGAATTGATCTACGTATTGTTTGCTGACTTGGCTATTGTGGTGTTAATATGTTGGAAAGTCTAGAGGGAAATGCATGACTAGTTTTAGAGCTTACTTGATAACCTCAACTACTTTTCGCCATCTGATAAATTGGGCAGCACCTTCAACGAGAAACACTAGTGCGAGATGGAATGGGAAGTGGAGAAATGCCCATATTTGTTGACGTATGGAACCGAATTGGGATCGGTTAAGCCAGTCAAAATAAAGCATGTAGAGGAAGTACTTGAAGGGTATTGTCAGTGATTGTGCAGAAATGAGTGAGAGGTTGATACATACAATTATTCCAACAGCTGATACAATAGTAAGAATGAGCGGTGCGGTCCATTTCTCCTCTTGTTCTGCAATCTATAGATAGTTAATACTCCATAGCTACGAATTAAGAAGTTCGAGAGACCTACATCCGCAATACTTTTGCTAACTCCAATTATACCTTCACCCACTGCAACGGAATTAGCGACAAATCATCTGAATCTGAAGATTACCGACTTACAAATGATCAAAGTAAGCAAAGTCATTCTTTGAACAAGATGAGACCCTCTAAAGCTCAAGACTTTCCACTTCGACGATATAGCAATGTTGACGGCCGTCTCTAAGATCGCTGTGATATACCAAACAATGAATACCTTACCAGTCTTCGATGTTTCTTCTGCGAATCCACTTGAAGATTGTTAGCTTAAATAAGCAATTGAAATGCAGGAAGACATACAAGAAAGTGCCAAAATATATTAGTGCAGCTATGAAATTGGCCACAACGACAAGAAAGAGTGGTAATTTTGAATTTTTATAATACCAAACGTGATACTGGAATCTTATTAGTAATGAAAGATTTCTCCCGAAGAACACAAGAAATATACCAGTATAACAGAATATTGAAAGCTCAAAACCAGTCGCGAAAACATTAGGATGATTGCCAATGAACGAAAAGCACCAGGCTTTTGGTTCGATGAATTAAAGTCGGGTCCGACAATTGCCAATCCAATCATAACACCAAATTGACATGCTTTTCCAATTCGCTCCAATATACTATCCGTAACAAACCTAACATCAAAAAGACTGACTTGTAACCATAAGAACCAAAGGATGCAAAAAAAGCCAGCATATGACTTGAGTGCATCAATCTCATTGACATCATGTACATCGTTAAATGTAGTCAGATTCGCAACGAAAAAAAGATCATAAAAAAGTTCCATGTTCGTAGTCTCCTCATATCTTCGAAACTCGGGAGTTTCGAACATTTCTTCTTCTGCATCATCTTTTGAAAATGGATCGACCTTCCTATCATCATATTGGTTTTCGATCGACTCATCGTATGATTGTTTTCGAGCAATATTGATAGGACCAGATATCTCATGTATAGGACTCGGAATTGGAGGGGTTATCGAATATTTTCTTCTATTATGCGCCAGTGGATTTTCAAATAACTTTAACTTTGGTTGAGATTCTTCGTTTCCTTGATATATCGATCCATGACTATGAGTCTTCTTCAATGGGGTTTGACTAGAGACGGAGCTCGATGAAAGATGCCTATTTGATTCTGTGATTAGCCAAAGAAGATGAACCTCTCGATTTCTTGTTCTTCATCGAAGATATTCGGGATTTCACCCACCTTTCATGTGATGACATGATGTTTAGTCAATAAACGTCAGACGCTAGGATATCACAATTGAAATACTCAAATGGAAAGTATAACAAAATACTTTCGAATGACAAGATCTTAAGAAATGCTACTTATATGATATTCCCCAGGGGTGACAACGGGTAGAAAAGCTTAATCAAGAGAAGCATCCACGACACATAACGCACAGATTACTAGATCCGAGAGCTTCATCAAATCATCCGTGCGAGTTTGATATGTTTTGTTTTACCCTGATTCTGGACCATTGCATGTTCAAGCCATTAGAGTTGATGAAATCAAAGGGTCTTGTATGAGAAATAGGAAATGATGCTCGGCTCTTCATCAGAATTTGTAAGACATACGTGGTTGAGAAATGCGGATGTTTATCTCCCGTTGAGGTTACGAATGGCCCCATACACTTGTATGTATAGGAATGGCTTCATGGATTGTGAAAACTTTCACGACATTGTTACAAGTTAATTTGCCTCTTGAATGTTCGTCCAAAATTCATCTCTAATAGCATCCCGCCACCGTGTAGTATTATCGCCAAGAAAAGCTTCAATCTAATAAAAGTTGAAATTCCTATCATTTCTATCCTGTCTGTCATTCGAATCAACACACGCCGTTGTTTCAAGATCAATGGGACATTAATAAAAGAGCCCTAAGCAACCTCGGTAACTGCACATTGGCTGGATTTTGAATTGAGGCTTTTCTTTTTGAGACGTGGCTTGGATCAATGAACCTCATAACGATGTTTGGCGAGTAGGAAACGGGCGTTGATTAACATGTGAATGTAAAGACTGGTTATTTCTGGAAAAGAGGGGCTTCTGGTCTCAAACTCTTAACAAGTTGGACAATGCTATCGATTGTGTTAGGTTTGTTTTGATTTCTAGATTCATTGTGATTATGTAAGCTCCACCGCCACAACATCTCGCTCTCCTTGGATTTTGGAAGTGTGTTGTAATCTTCACCAAGGGAAACGACATCGCTGTGCTTGTGCCACAACAATGCGTCGTGAACTTGCATATGAACTTATATAATAATTAGCCTCGTATGTATGGAACATCAACGTACGAAAAGTTCACACAGTCATTTCGAGGACCTTGATCGTAGCTTTTAACCACGTCGGAGAAGACTTAGCGAGGTAGGCACCGTACTGGAACATGATACCTACATCAATCTGGCATCCGAGATCTTAGTTGTGGACTTTCATCGTACGTACTCAGTCGATTCCATCTGTCAAATCTTTGTCAAATATCGGGCTTAGTACAGTGAATGACTCAGTCCTCCAGACATTATTGTTGCATACCTATTTAAGTATTCATGGGTACAGACTACAGATTGGGACCGTAGAGTATCTAAGTTTGACAATGTCTCGGTTCTACTTGGTCTTTCATCTTACGCTTAAAGTTGGAGGGCTATTCTGCTCACTGGGGATATGTACAATCACGCAATTCTCTCTTTCCGCTTGAGACAAACGAGTATGTTAATGAAAGTGAATGGTTGATAGTCCTGAAACTAGGCTACATTTGATGGTTTATTTGCTCATGAAATACCTCAAGAATCGTTCTGAAGAGATGGTAAACGCAATACAGTAAATTTAAGGTTTGGAAGTAGGAGTTTTGGTCGAAAGTGGTGTAGCGTTGATATTCACCATGGTTCTGCAAGCCAAACTGCCTGTAAGGCTAAGCCTTACATCTTCAACCCTCTTATACCAGCCATTGTTCTAAGGATCTGCTTGAGATCCAGCCACAGGATCCCTGTACCAACGCTGAGCAGTGGTGAAATATTCCGTGGGAGGTAATTGTCCAATAATCACTAGCAGGGTAGCGACATAGCTACTCATCGCCGGTGCATTGACGGTCTGCGAGATCGAGAGATCGACTGTTTTAGTCTGAGTCTTAGATGTGCTGTCAGTTCTTGTGTAGGAGTAATTGACTGCGACAGACCATTGGGTCGAAGTGGAAGCTACTCCTTCAACACCTGCAGTAGCTATCTGGGTGAAGGATGTCGAGATACCAGCGACATGTTGGTCGGAGGTCTCGATAGTGACGGCCTGAGCGGTGGAGTTATTGAGAGTTATTGTGACCGGTTGTATCTCAGTGCTATTGTTTGTCGCAACGATTTCAGAAGTTAGTCCTCCCTCATTTGATGAGTTCGAAGCCATGATTCTGAAAGGCTCGATAATCTCTTTCATGGGGTTGATACTCTGCCATTTGAAAGAGCTTACTACATCATTGAGGCGAACATCCGAAAGTCTGGCAACTTCTTTCGTGGTACCCCAGCCTTTGATATTGCTATATGCCGTCCCAGTACCATCTGCTCCATCAAACAGCATAGCCGTTTGTCGATCTTTTAACGTCTTCCAACGAATTGAACTGATAGAGTCTTGCATCTGCCAGTTCATGATTGAGTGAACAGTGTCGGCAGGCCACTCGCTGAGAAATATGGTTGAGCGTCTACCAGTGAAGTCGAAAGCATCAAACAACTCAATAGCGCCCATGTTAAGATCAACTGTTCTCCAGAAAAACATTGAAATTTGGTCATTCAGGCCGGCCGGAATGAGATCAGCTGCTTCGGTCCTCCCAGTTCCAACCAAATCAATGCATGTAAGTGCATTACTTTGATCTGCGATCGGACCACTTGTTTTAATGGCAGCAAGGAAGGTCATGACAGTACCGAGTGGCAAATTGTACAAGATCCAAGACGTTTGGTCATATTGAGAAGCTGAAACTATATGGCGCTGATTGGGAATATAGTCATCGAGAAGAATATCGGTTCGCACACTATTCCAAACTCCTTAGAACAAAGCAACGGTACCGCTGGCAATTTGGCAAGGAATTGGAGCGGAAGGCCGTGGTGGTGGGGTGAGGAGACTCACTAATTCGGCAGTAGTGGCGGTTGTCATGTTGGAGTCTTTGGTAATATGGGACTAGTGTTTATGAGGTGAGATTATGATTTGTTGATATAATGATCGGAATATCGAGGCAGGATAGGCCCTTATTATAGTTAACAAAAATGTCATATCTTTCGGTGTCCCATGGACTCGCATTATCTTCAGCTATTTTTGAAAACGCCGCATTCAATACTGAGCTTCTGAACCCCGCTTTACATACTCGACAATCGATCCTTCTACAATACTTTTTCAGCTTACCTCCAAAATAAATTTAAGCGTTGTGGTATTCGATGCCAAGCGTTACGATCACGCTCAAAATTCTCAATGATCGACTTATCTATACCATCCTTCAATAGTTGTACCCTCCGCAGCTGCCTTTTCAAGGGTAAGCGAGGTAGTATTCAAGGTCAAGTGTTTCGATCATGTACGTCAATCTCAATGATCGGCCTATCCACGTTATTTTTCAAGCCAATAGAAGAATGTTCGAAGAATACCTTGACTCGATCAGTGAGGCATTTAAAGGTGGGGTTGCTAAAGTTTTTGGCATGATTGTCTTGGCTAAAGCAGGAACTTACAAAAAGAGTATAGGAGTTGTGTTCATGAATGCAGGTCGCGTCTTTAGTCCTTGTACAAGTTGTGATGGGACATTCTTCGCTTAGGCCTCGGGGTACGGGTGATATTCGTCCTCTGTTCGCCCGATACTAAGCGAATACCTCATGCGCGTTTGGCTGCTTAACTGATTTTTGGGCTTCAAGCATATCTGAGTAATACCGCCCCGGTCACAGTTCCATATTATCAACATATCCCATATGCTGGATGATTCAGTGGCATATTGCCATTGCTTGTGCAAATCGTGGAGTTTGGTAAAGATTCTTCAACATTATCAACATTATTTTCTCAAAAACCGGTTTCAAACACCACCATCAATAGATCCTTCCGCCAGAAGTATCTCACACTCTCTAATAACATCAAACGAAAAGACATAATCGTTGATATCATCCGTGGTGTTAAGTGTTTTCCCATCCGGAAGATACTTAGCAGCCTCATCGCGAATAGCCTGCGATGCAGGTGGACTATGGTTCGAAAGGATCTGCAAAGACGAGCCTCTATCTTTTCTAACCTTTTCGTATAGTTGTAGTCGCTTCTCCAGTGTTTCTTTGTCGTCGGGATTTATTTGATTCAATAATATTCCGAGTGCGCCTGCATCTTCGATGGCTTGGCATCCCCCTTGTGCTTGGACTAAGGTTGAATGTTAGGAAACGTGCGACGAAAGGGGGTTGCACGGATTTATATAACTTACACGGAAGCATAGGATGAGCAGCATCGCCTATCAAAACGAGTCTGTCCTTGTGCCATGTCGGGATTGGTTCTCGAGCAATCAATTTCCAAAATTTAACATCTTGTGCCTTCCTTTATTGTATGTGAGAAACTACCCAAGACACACATAGCCATCGGAAACCAGACTTACCCGATCACAGCTTGCAAAGTGGGACTAAACTCAGGCTTCGCATATTTCATCGGAACACTTGGGTCTACAGACGCTCTGAAACCTAATACCAACTTTCAGCGTCATACAAAAAGATTAATGCGGAATTTATACTTTCTGTAGCATGGGAACTATCGAATGCCTTTGACAAGTACAAGAAATTCTGCACCTCGTTACTAATTCGCGATTTGGTCAGCCCAAAAACATCATAGAAAACGCCCACAAAATGCTTACTCTCTACAAGGATACCATACGAAACCGCCCACACCGGAAGCTGGTGCGAAGAATCTCTGAATAGAATCGTCGACCAGATCAGCCGTCTCGGGATCTGATAATAGATCTTCTGTGGGCACTAGCCATCGCATACAAGACCATCCAGTATCGCCTGCTTGAACTTTATTCGCACTAAGCACGTGGTCCACAGCTGTTGAATGCACCCCATCTGCTGCGACAATGAGATCTGCTTGTAAGTTTTTTCCATCTTCAAGAGTAACTTTCCCATTCACAGCATCCTATAATACAAATCATTATTAAAATCCGAGACCAAAACAAATCACGTTATCACTAATACTCACATAACCAATTATCTTCGCCCTAACCATCAAATCAACCGGGGTTCCTTCCCCATCTTTCCTCGTCGCTATTTCTCTCAACTGACTATGTAAATCAACCCGATGGGCCGAATACAGCGGTATCCCGTACTTTTCCTCAGTATTCGCATAATAATTATCAACCACAACTTTCATGGCCATACCATCCCAAATATTTGCTTTGCTGAGAGCTACCAATTTCGATTTCGCGGGCGAGAAACCCCATGATTTAAGTATGAGTGACGCATTTGGTGCTACTGTTATAGCGGCGCCTGTTTCGTGGAGAAGAGAAGATTGTTCGAGTATCTTGGGTCATGTTAGTATTTCTATATTGTGGGTATCAGATAATATATAATCTGGCCGACAAAAATAATATAGTGAGTGGAAAACGAACAGTAACTTTATGTCCACCTCTCCGTAGAGCAATCCCAGCACCGAGACCAGCGATTCCAGCGCCTGCAATTATGATTTCCATAATTTTAGTCAATTGTAGATTTTTTGTGGTGGTGATGATACCAGGTAGCTCATGACATGTCGTCCTTTATGTATCATCAAATTGACTCGCGCTTACACGTTTCATGTATGCAGCACGGCTGATGAGCTGAAAGCCATTGTATGACAATCCGTGCGAGATGCCTTGGTTAATTTCGTAATCAGCGAAAGTAACTCGGACTAGTATAAGAATTCTCTGATAGCAACAGATGAGAATGAGTTGTCATTGAATCCCAATGATTCCATTCCATTCTGGGGTTAGTAGATATCTGTACTAAAGACTGTGAGTGGTAAAAACTACGTATCAGAAAAAGAAAATCTTCGGACATCGATCGATTGATCGGGAGTCCGAGTAGTGATCTAAATGGACTTATTGATGACATGCATTATCAGCTGAAATGACCAATGCGTAGATCAGCAAGACCAGCCAATCACATGTGTAGTTTTCACATCAAATTCAAGTTTTACATGGATCAGCAGTAGGTATTGTTTTTCGAAGTGCTGAGTGCTCTACTACCCCAGAGTCGTAAAGATTGTTTCAAATTTCCGTGCCAGTAGCTTAAATGCAGGCCACAACATGTAGTGTGAAAAGTACACCTTGCGTAAGATGATGGAAGAATTCATGTAACAACCACAAATAGACAAAAGAGAACACGGGTTTTATAGTATGGCAACATAAACACCAGTTACTCCTCACTATCATTATAATTGCGCTCGATTTTCAGAGAATTTGTGCTAGTTTGTAACCATGTGACATAATTCGATATCTATTATCTATTAATCCATTATAGGACGTCGTATCTTCATACCATATACATTCATTATGATCCAATCAGCCTTAAAAGAACGCAGACCACCCGATATACATAGCCGTCAATCTTCTCGGATCTGTGGCTTGTTTAATCAACTCATCAACATAGCCCTCCACACTAAGCGGCACACTTTCCCCAGGTAACAGTCCCTTCACCTTTCTCTGAATAACATCTAAAACCTTTTGCGCACTCAGCATCCCTTCATTTGCTATCTCTCTCTTCTTCTTATCGACTTTCTTCATGAGATCTAGGGTCGGATCATAAATAAAAGCTTCAAGAATTGTCATAAGAGTTTCTTCGTGCTGGCGTAGTAGCTTTATTGTAAGTTCCGAGGATTTGCGGAAGGGGCCTTCGTAGCCGTACATACCCATTGCGTCAACCATGTTATGGGTTAAGCGGAAAGGAACCTGTTCTGGCTTTGCAAAAGTTTTACCTTTTTCAAAAAGACAATTGAAATCTACGTGAAAAGTTCCTCCATTTCCTTCCTCGAAAAGTATGTTTTCCGTATGACGATCTCCTAGACCTAGAATTGTGCCAACCATAGACATAACAGCACATGACCGAGTATAACGAAGTCTAGCAGCAAACCATGCTGAGGGCTCGGGAAATTGCTTGACAAACCATTTGTGGAATACAGGTTTAAACTCGCCAAGAACCTTTTCCGTGAAGAACGGGAGTTGCTTCTCGCTTTTCATTGCTTCCTCGCAATACATACCAAGTTCCGTATAATTGATTCGTTTCCCCTGTGCTCCGTATAGATCCGTAAGTATTTTGCGAAGTGTTTGAAGTCCTTCTATCCATTCTATGATCCCACATTCCTCATTCAAAGGTGTCACAGCATATGTCTTGACATACAACTGGCGTCTACTTGATTCCGCATCACGCTTTAGAGATCTATTCATCATGCCATTGAATTCTTGAAGACGCTGATCCATACGAAGGTCATCTTTCGGTTTGAAAAGGAGACCATAGTGTTGTCCATTCGAGGCCAGAGCTCTCACTCGCTTGGGTTTCGCCAAAGAATTTAACACTAGCACGTCATCTTCAAAAGAATTGATTGTGATGACATCGCGAGAGAAAGCTTTGTGTGTTGCCACCTTATCTGTGAGAGTCGGCAGACTCGCTGTCAAAGCGGCTTCCACTGGGCAAGCAAGGGCACTTGGCAAGACCTTGTGTTTAAATTGTAGATCTTTAGATAAACTTGATCTGAAAACCCTAGATTCTTTGAAATCTCCAGCTTCGCAAAGCCTTAAAATTTCAGCAGTAAGAGCTTGTCCGTTTCTGATTAGAGCCCTGATGTCTATGGAATTGTGATCGGCCTTCACAGACACGCTTGGCAATTTTGCTAGTAATTCTATTCCCTTTGTTCGACGATCCAGTTGCGTTGAAGTACTTAAAGCCAACACACTCCAAAGTGATTGTTGGGGATGTGCCGATACAACTTTTAGCATAATCAACTGAAGGAAGTGATTTACCTCCTTGTGTGGATGGGTAATTCTTGATACAATCTGTGGCAAAGCTGTATAGAATATGTAGGCCGGCATTTTGGAGATGTATTTTTTGAATCGAATATGAAGATCATCTAATGTTTTCTTTCGTAATTGAGTCATCTTGCTGACAAACTCTTGAGAATGACGCTTTGGATCAATCTTTTGACTGAGCTGCGTTCCAAGATCCAACCAGAGTGTTAATATACGAGGAAGAGTTTGGTGGACATACTTGGTACCATGACCTAACGAGCGTAGGTAGTTTGAAATCACTAGCGATGCGGTCTCTCCAGAAAGATAGCTGTCATCTTGTCTTTCGAATGGTAAGTTACTGGATGATTCTAATAGCTTATTATAGTGACGTCCCAGATAATAATGGCCCTTCTCCCATGCATTGTGGGTCTTTGCAGCTAATTGGTATTGGGCCCGTAGGGCGGACGAGTTTGTTTGACCAGCAAGGTCAAGCCACTTTGCAAGCAGAAGATGAGCCCTTGCCTCGAGGAGATTCTGCTGCTGTTTCCGATGTGTATTGTCAGCACTTCCTAGAGATGCCTTGTTTATCTCATTGTGAGATATGAAAGCATTACTGTCAATTGCGCCCTGAAGACTTTGAATCGCTTTCCGATGCTGTTCTTCTTTCCATAAAAGTCGTGCATGTTCTATTTTGGCCGAGTCATCACCGAGCTGCGAGGCATGAAGTACAGCGTTAAAAGATTGATGAATTGCATTTCCTTTTCTAGCAAGGCGCGCACTAGTCAACCAGGCAGAAGCGAGATCTCCTTTCGTAAATTCAAGACTGTGTGAAAGTCAGATGCGTTGATGCAAAGATAAGAAGGTTGAGCGGGGTTAATATGTAACTTACCTAGATAATTGCATGGCGGCTCTTCTTATGCCCAATAAATATTGCTTGTCATTTAAATAACCGCCAATTGTTTCAAGACGACGATCGAGTGATTCAAGGAGCTCTTCTCTTGGTATCGGTTCAGTGTGACCGACACCAGCAATCATTTCTAACTCGGTGAGCACATGGAGCTTAAGCATGGGATCGTGGCAAGATCCAATTGATGATGTAGTAGCTCTCGATAAGGAGCAAGTAATCTGCTCTCTGAGATCTTCAATGGTTGAAACAAATCTCGTCGTCTCTTTTTCGTGTAAAGCTAGCAATGCTTTGCCAATGCTGACGTTAAAGTCTTCTTCTAAATCCCGACCAGCAATTGACGTGTATTTTTGCAACGCAGCCCACCTCCCTGTTGCCCACGAAGCCTCTGTGGCAAAGGGCAATAGCTTTCCTACTGTTGTGGTGGCAGTATGCATACCTTCGACATAATTAAGTAAAACATCTATGACTGGTTAGCAGTAGTCAAGAGAAACAAGCGTTATTAAAGATTACCATGTTGCCCAGACTCCTTCAAGCATGTAAGAAGATTGAGCTGAACGTCAACATCTTCAGGGTCTTCTGCAAGCTTAATCTCATACCACCCTTGGGCAGCTGTCCAGCGTCCTGCTTTGCGATGGCCGAGAACTATTTGGTCAATATCCAACACATGTAGATGTGCCGATATTCCCTCAATACCATCAGGCTCATCTATCTGGGTGTATATCTCCTGCAATCGCTCTAGATCTGAAATCTCTCTCGAAGCATCCTGCTTCTTTGTTTCACGAACATGACGGATGTGCTGCTCCCAATTGAACAAAGCTCTAGAGTATGACTTACACTGTATAGCCCGAGCTGAAACAATTTCAGCAGGAATACTTTCGATAAGCCTGGTCACCTTTTCGATTTGCTCCGGGCCACCAGGAATGCCAGCTCGTATTTCTCGATGCACTATCATCTGCTTCGCTTGTATCCAGCGGGAAAGGTAATCGAGGACTCGAAAAACGGCCTGTGGTCATTACGTTAAGAATAGAAGCTGGGTTGAGAGAACGTCGTCACTTACTTCGCTACATAGCCTTAATTCCTCTTGCTTAACATGTGATGTTGAAGTTGGCTGGTACTTTAAAATTCCAAGCAATTCTGCACCAATGTTTCCTCTCTCTTCGTCTTCTCCTTCTATAATTATATGTAGAATTAAGTATGGCAAGAGAAAACTTGCAACAGAGAGGTCCTTGATTCGGATAGCTCGACACAAAGGAGGAAAGATCAATTCTGCGTTGGGGTTTTTCGGTTTCTGTAAAAGATCAAGAACGAATGTTTTCAGCCAATTATTGTACTTATTAATCCTGTTGGGCTGAGAACTGTCGGGTCGAAATATGGGATATGTGGTAGTTGGAACTTCCATTTTCAATACCGAGAACATCGAGCCGAGGAAAGGTGTAAGGGTTGCCTGGACACTTTCTGGAAGAGACTCCCACTTTTTGCAAAGGGGATTGTTCGGATCTTTATGGGCACCCCTCAAAGTTGGTGCGCAGACGTCTGCGAACCCACCCTTCGACAATAATTCCTGCATAACGAAAGATAAAAATCCCTGTAGCGTTGTATCGGTCGCAGATAAAAATGCTTTGATGATAACCTCTTCTAAGAGAAACAAAAGAAAATCTGTAGTTTCCTCAGGGTCATGAAAATTCATAACAACCACCATTTCTCGTTGATCCCTAACGGCTTCAACCCTGTTGGGATCAAGGCAGCCTATCAAACCGATACATTCTCCCGAAAGCTTAGCAATATCATTATGAGATTCGTTGAACTTAACACATGCATCCAAGATTGAACGCACAAGCTTACCAATAACCACGTCAGGCTGTTCACTCACAGCTGACGCCTGAAGGTAGGACTGCTGCTCTTGAAGTAAGACCTTTAATTCTGACAAAGCCTGTGCGACAACCCCAGCTGTTTCATGTTGAATTCGACGGCTAAATATCTGAAATGCATTACTGACATCTGTCGGTCTCCTCATCGCATTAAGCTTGTGCTCTATATCACGAAGTTGCGGGAGGCTGGAGAGCGATGGTAACTCGGCAATTCTATTTCGAATAAGACGGGCGCGCTCTTTCAAAAGGTATTGCAAGATTTCCTCTGCTGCTTTTTTGGTAGAGTTGTCAAAAGATTCCCAGTACTGTATTATAGTAACAAAGGTGCTTTCAAGCATCCATTCTACATCATCATCACCGAGATATCGGAGCATAGCTGACCAGGCTGAAAAGGCTGAGGCTTGGAGGTCTTTCTGGGCTAGGGCGGATTGTAGACAGGCGCATATCTAGATATGGTTAGCTAGTGTATAAAATTAAGATGGGTGGGATATCGTTACTTGTGGTCGAGCAGCTCCAGTGTAGGCCTTGCCAATTGTCACCATCTCCTCAATCGCTTTCACGTTTCGTTTCTTCTCAAAACTGGACTGTTCATCCCTAGTATCATTCACGACTTCTGATATGCGAGTGACGAGGCCAAGGTTGTGCTGCTCTAAAAATGCCGCCATCGGGTTGTTCTTCTTTCGGTTTTGATCTGGGCTTTGAACATTCTCGACAAGAAATTGCAAAGCAAGTCGAATCTAAGAGAGTTAGTTCTCAGTTCATATAAGAGAAGAACGTTTACACACCCTTGATTTTCTACTGTTATCCGCATACCCGGCCACCTTGAGAAGGTGAAGAAAAGTGCTCGAAGGATCCATCTTTAAGAGAAACGCAAAGTCAAGTCCTCGTTTCTCGAAGTCTGAAGAGACAAATTTCAGTACAGACATGGTGTGGCTTTCAATATTTTGAACATCCTGCACCAGTAACAAAGCCATAATATGAACAATATTGGCAGTGTCCGTACATACTCGCCAAGATTCCTCGTTCCGAGCTGAAGCAATCTTCTTGATAGTCTTTCCATCGCGCCATAGCACTAGCCATGGCAGAGTATATGCTTGTGTGAGGATAAGAAATTCGGAGACTGTGATCTCTAATAAATCTGCCATTAACTGAGAAGTTTGTGGTCGGCTAAGCAGTTCCTTCACAGCAGCAATGGCAATACTATCCCAGAAAGGGCTAAATAATCGCTCGACGGGCTTGTCAACAGTTCCGTTGCGATTTGCCAATTTCAATATCTGATTAAAGGTCAGTAAAAATTTGCCAACGAAATAAGTCAGCTTACTTCATTGTAGGCTGCATTCGACACGAATGGATTCGAATGTCCTAAATATTCAACAAGCTTTAGAAGAACAATATTTAGCTCGCCATCAATCAAGACCCTGAAGTTGTGAGCATGAGAATAATACAGATGAATGAGTTGAACAAACCTTGCAAGTTGACCCCAAGCAAGAACGCATGTCTCTTGCCAATGAAGAGTTGGCTTCTCGCATAGATCACGTAATATAATGAGTACATTTGTTCTATTCTTTAGGATAAGGTTCTTTGGGGCCTTTTCTCCTTGAAGAAATTCTGGTAATGTGCGACTAGATTCATCAGCAGAATTCCAATATACGCCACTAGTAGACAATAACTTACCCTGCAGCGATTCTCAATTCACGCATGGAACTTTGAAGAGATTTCAAGCACCACTGTCCCACTGCGGAAGTTTCCAAGTCGAGAAATTCCTCATCTCGAAAATGTATGGCAAACGCCTTGACGGCTATCATTGCAAGGACTCTTGATCGCCGTGATTCATGGAAGGCAGGAGACTTGATAAGCGTAGTAAGAATCAAAATTGCTTCGCCGCCGGTTTTTTGGCATGAATCATCATCTAATGCTGTGGCTCTGGGGGGAAGCTTTTGACAGATAAAACATTGAGACGATACTATATTTTCAAATTTGTCTCGAGTAACCGTTAACGAGCCATATGCGGCACATGGTATCATAGATAAATAGTCAATAACTTTGCACCTGTCAGGATCAGACAATCCCGCGAAACATTTTCTAGTAAAAGTTAGAGAAAAGCAAGTGGCATCAACAATCATACTAACTTAGCTAGATGACATAGCCCGTCCATATCTAAAACCTCCTGGTCACCGAAGAGAGAATATAGCTTGGCGATGATTTCTTGCAAAAGGCCCTCTTCTGAATGTATTTTTCGACGTTTGTTGGGTGGAGCTGATTGGGTTGATCGACTTTTGATGTCCTTCAGCACAAGAAGATTGAGATCGGCATTCAAAGAATCAGTATCAAAGTTTACATGAGGTAAAACAAGCCCAAGATTAGAATTCTCTTCTGATTTACAGGCCCAAAGCAAAGTAGCTGCAGCATTCTATAGAAAATTTAGTCAAAGTCTGAAAGGCAAAAAGGTTACATACCTGGAAATCATTCCCAACTATAATACTCGCATCTTCGTCATCAATCACGGTGCGAAGCTTCGGGAGTAGGGACAAACGGATAATTCTACATGTCGAATCGTACTTTTTACAGATATTTGCCAAATGCAATAAAGTCCGACAGCAAGCAAGATTAACATCCTTGTCAATAATATTTGATGGATTCACGATAATATCTGCGCCGATAATTGCAAGGTAGGCATAACCCTTACGAACCAAAGTCTCAGGTAACGAATCCTGAGTTGATGATAGAAGTGCCTGAAGGCCACAGAAGAGAGAAATTGCCGGAGATTCGCAATCTTGCGCTGAATTCCCGGACGATATCCATACCTTTTGTAGCTCGTAGGATGTGTGGAACGAATCAAACAGCCACGCTAGGTAGTCTTGGAAAGCGGGAGTTGCATCTTGAAAGGATGCAGCTTGGATAGACACCTTTGCCAAGATGGATAAAATGCATATGGCATGTTGCATAGCGCCTGCTTTATTGTGCAATCTATATGTGCATTGGAGAGATGTTTCATTCATATCGTCCTCGTTACTAAACGAATATGACGATACCTTGAATTGATCAGATGGTAGTATGAAATCCATTTCCCCTCCATGATTGATAAGACTAAGGGTTTGGAAAATGGTGAGAATAGCTGGAAAATATAAGTAGCTGTTAAGTAATGTATGTGTGATTGTGTACTCACATGTTACACTGTCCTTAAGGTAGATAAAAAAGCTAGAACTAAGACCCCAAAGTCTTGGTGATCTGGCGACGACCTCAAATGAGGTAGAGAAGAAAACCTCAATCTTTGCTGTGAGCTTTCTAGAATCCCGACGACCCAGACAAGCAAGTACCCGTGGGAACAACCATATCCAGAAGGGTTCTAGACCGCGTGATTTGAGTGGCCGATCTGGAGTGGATACAAAATTAAGTATATTTGGGACATCTTTGACAGTGGAAATGAAAACATCGAGGGCTTCACAAGCCTGATTTGTGACGTTTTGGACATTCATAAAAGGGTCATCTTTGTTGAGTTTCTCTAAAACTACTTTTGCGACAACATATAGAAGTTTATGTTTGTGCTCAAGCATAGCTTCGGGATCCGTGAAGTCGGATGAGTCATTTTCTCGACAGGAAACTTCAGTCATGAGTGATTGTAAATCGTCATGCTCGACTTGTCGAGATTGTTTTTTCGTAGAGAGATTATTGATTAATTGTGCAGCCATAGTTGAAGGAGGGGCTTCCCAACGACCTGGTGTGCCAGTCGGCGGCTCATGAGGTGCCATCCTTTCATGACCATCTATTACCACGATGTATTTCACAAGGATTGGCGATTGGTTGATGAAATACCACAATATGATGAGATATTACAAAAAGGAAGTTGTCGACGCGTTCCTTCACCAAAAACAACTAAGAGTTTCGCGCTTGCACGTGATTTAAAGGCTTCTAGCGATTTTCGGTCAAAATCATGGGCTCATTTATCGCATTGCGGCGATAAAGTACGGTACCTAATTTCAACGACTTAAACTTTGCGGATTCCCAATTCAACGTTTCCTGATATTTATCATTGGTTCTACGGATATTCAGTTCTTTCAGTGAAATCACAATATGGCAGTCTTTGGAAGCAAGAAGTTTCGCGGAGCGGCAGAGTCAAATACCCTTGCCGCAAGATATCGTAGCGCTCTAGCCAGACATCCATTTGCCCTCTTCGGTTTACCATTTATCGCAACTATGGTAGCTGGATCTTTTTTCCTTACTCCTGCCACAGCTATTCGATACGAGAAACATGACAAACGCGTGCGAAGAGTAAGCAAAGAAGAAGAGCTAGGAATTGGTAAGACTGGGAGGCGGGTGGATATGAAAGAAGAATACTATGTGAGTGTGCCATGATATACTTGTGTTTGAGAGCAATTTTCTAATATTTATCGCTGTTACAGAGACTAGCCGCGAAAGATTTAGATGATTGGGAACAAAAGAGAGTCAAGAGACTTCCGGGTGAACATGATGGTAAATAATAGGGTGATATTTGCCAAGGAGTAAAAGAGAAAGAAAGAGAGGTCGCAGAACTAAACTCGAACTCGAATAGTTATGCAAATTGCGGCTCAACTGCTTCGAGTTATGTGAACTTTGTATAGGTAGGTAATCATAGAATTTTATTCATCGCTTACGTCTAAAATGTCTAATCTATCTAATTTGAATACACCTTCCTGCGCTGACGGTTACGAACGAAATAGTCTACGTGTATCTTCTTCTAGTCTTTCAATGAAACTGAGCAAATCTTGATCAATGTATTGTATGATTCCAGTCTGTGTTTTTATTTCAGTTATCAAAGTTAGACCAGCCGTCTCTGCTGTGAACTCGGTTTGAGTCTATACAAAATCTCTTATTATCAGAAATAACTCTCTCAACTCACAAGTGAGATCTCAGATCTCTCTCGCTAGCTCATTCGTTTCTCTAGAAAGTTTCCTGATATCTTTTATGACTTTATAGAAGTTAGAGGGCAAGGGAAGAGTAGATATTGCTACTATTGCTGTAGAACAAGTTTGAAATTGTGGTTTTGTTTGGATTTGAGCTGGATCATGGGCTAGTGCCTGAGCCTGAGCTTGGGATAAATTGGGCAGAGCAAGAATAGGAGCTGATGATTGCATTACGCTGGGTGTTGAAGGAGGAGTAGAAGCAGAATCAGTTATCTTCTGTACTGGCCGTGGATATAGTACAAGAAAGAAACATCCCTAAGTAGGGATAAATACAGAAACAGTGACAACCCAAGCAATAACCTCCATCTACAGTGGCAACGTCATATTGAAATGAACTTCAATGAGGAATAAAATTAGTAAATTTCGTGAACTTGCGCGCTTTTCTGATGCTCTGTAGTGTTCGAGGAGTTTATTCAATGTTCAATATGACAGCGGTTTTGTTTGAATAGAACCAAGGGAAGAGTGTCACTAGACGTTCATTGCACTTACTCTTAGACATAGTCAAAACCTTAAAACCATAAAACTCAAATACGAGGATCTAAAGATATTCAAAGAGTTTGGGACTGCATGCATATCATTTTACTTGGTCGATAATGTTCCTACATTCACATCGACACTGATTTGATTTCTCGAGAGGCTATATGGCTTTGCTTCTCTTGCACATTCTGTGAGCCGCCTTTATTTGCTTAGGAAATTCAACAAGGGTTATGAAAGTACTATTCTATAGCACATGTTGTCCACTACGTTTCCGAACAGTGTCATGTCTTTACATTCTCCTTCTCGCATACTGTCTTGAATATTTCATATTTTACCTACTACCTTGATCTCGACAATATTGCTGCTTTATCTTTGTCTTCAATCTCTCCAACAATTGAATTTTGCCTATCCGTCCGGCTTCGATCAAACCCTACAGACTTTCTCTCTACCTCGCGCCATCCTTGCTCTACATGAAGAAAACTGCCCACAGGACCGCCTCAGAAATTTATAAAGAAGTTTACTACCCCTGGACATATGCCCCCTCTCTTACCACTTTCAAAATCTTCATCTTTCTCTTCTTGGTTAACACTATCCTTCACTTCCAATATATCATCAAGCACCATGATTGGCTCTGTCTTCCCTCTGTTGTCGAATGTCCATGTAACGCCCCTATTCTTTCAATTCTCTCATCTTCAAACCAACATTCCGACACCTCGTATGAAACTTTCGAGGTCACATCTCCCGGGCAGCAGCCTATCTCCTAAGACACCAAAATGGACTCTATCGCTTAACAGAAACCTCATTGACCAATTATACTATTAAACTTCAGGAATTTTTGATTACTTTCGAGCAATCAGACTTTATCGTTCAGGGAAAACGCTAATGCTAGTTTTGGAGCCCATTTTGGTGCTCTAGGGAATAATTCGACTGTTTTTTCTCATTCTCAATTTTCTTAGCAAGGGTGTCTGCTGCTGACATAGTTGCTCCGAGTATTACTTTCAAGAAGCTTGATGAGTTTGTTGCCGAGAAAGATTCCGAAAAACGCTGAGCTCGATTACTTTCTTTATCCTCTATTTCAAGAGCATTTGTTGAGGATTGAATTGCTTCAAGTGATCTAGGGGAGGTATTTGAGGATGGAGTTGAAATACATGTTTCCGAATTATATCGAAGTCGATTACTTTGTTCGTTCTCCATTTTGGATAGAGTTTCCGCTGCGCTTTGACCTGCTTTGAGTACTGATCTAAGGAAACCAGTCGAAACTTCGAGATACTGTTCAGAGGGAAAGAGTTCTGAGGCGTTACTGGATGTTTCCGAAGTACAATCGATTGTATCGTATGATTCGTCAATCTGTTTCTTGATTGCTGGATCGACAAAGACTGTGTCGCTCTGATTTGTATGCCCTCGAAGCGAGAGATCTATATCAAAATGTTCCGAGATATCAACAGCTGGATGTGCCTTCCCAATTCCTTTACTCTTATCATCCGAATGATCCCTAGAAGGGTTTGGTGATGCAGGTGCCTTGACAATCAGAGGTGTCTCTTCGGTAGACTTTTCAACATCATTCGAATCATCTCTATTCAGTGTTCTATATCCACGTGTTATAGAACGTATGTATGTTATCAATCTAGAAAACATCTTTTTATGTCTTATATATTGAAAGAGAACGTCGATTTCGAGAATCAGAACAGAGAAAAATTTAAAAGACTAAGATGAACTGTCTAGAGGTTGAAATAGTTTTATTTGATTATATATTTCAAACTATAATGTATGTGAATGCGATTTTTGACCAGATAATCTCAAACAAACAATCCACTGAATCTCGTGCGGAATCTGAGTTTATATACCTAGGGCTATCATATTCAAGCTATTTTAGTCTGAAGCTAGTTATTTAGTCTCGCTTTAAATCTCTCGAACGAGACACATATGCCCCATACTATTATTCTTATTTCAGACAAGAAACTCAATTCCTACTTTAATCATTAAAATTTTCCTATATGATTACGTTTAGATTGTACAAGACCATCTTTGGACTTCCTGTGACTTCGTGGCATCATGTCAGTGGTGTGACGGTATTGGGATATTTGTCACGCAGATATAGACGTCATTGAATGACACTGTTAGATAATAGTAGTCTATCGAGACGAATTTCACAATCCAAACTCATGAACCTCGCCGGAATATGATGCAAATATCTGCTAGACACCGCGAGGGCGAGAGACTTATTTGCGCGTATGAACGTAGCATGCTTACCAAACAACTTTACCATCCGCGACTTCAGCATCCATTACCTATAACCTTCACCGATGATATACTATATACATTTCTTGCCTCGAATTTGACTCCATTTTATCCACGGGAACGCTATTTAACCATACGCAGAACAGTCGAAACAGTTCTATGTCTCTAGATCACTACTTTCATGACATACAACCATTCTTTCGATGGACCGCTTTTACCTCAAATCAATGACTTAAAGTCCTAATTTCTGTGCCTTGTCAGGATCGAGTAATGGTCTTGCTATGGTTCTTTGTCCCACAGATCAAGCCGAAGACACTCTGCAGTCAACTATTCGAAATATATTGAATCTATACTAAATTTACATCTATATTGTCAACCAGGTATATAATACAAACACCAAAGTCTGTTTCTACTCATCCAACAATCTATAATCCATGAATCTACCCCCGTCTATCTATTTCTCTCCCAAAATTCCCCTGCCCTTTTCGCCGCCAACCTCGCCTCTTCCTTAAACCCTAAAAGATTTCCAATCAAAATAATATCATGCACCGCCCCCTCTTCAATCTGCAATTCCGTCTTATTCCCCGCTTCCGTGAACTGATTATGAACCCTCACCACATCATCAAAAAGTACTTCGCACTCCCCCGCACTAAAAAACAATGGGGTAGGACTCTTAAAAGGGTTTCCCACAAACGAAATATTCGGATGAGATAATTCCACTCCCGTTCCCTCAAGTGGTGTTAATCCCTTGGCTCCCCAGATTCCAAATCCCTCGTTAAGATAATCGGTACGAGAGTGTGGAGACGCATGGAAGATTCCTTCGATAATCGTAGAAACTGGATCGACCCAGGGAGACCATAGCCATGCACATCCTGGGTTTGGTAGACCCGCGTTTGGATTATCATGTAGATATCTCAATAAAGCCATTGCCAGATTTCCTCCCGCGCTGTCCCCCGAGACAACAATATTCTCCGCCTTAATTCCCATTGTCTCGGCTAAGTAAGAGAAACTCGTGATCGCATCCTGCAGCGCTGCAGGAAATCTACCACCCGGACTTGAAGCAAGTCTGTATTGAGGACAAAATACAAAAGAAGCAGAGCTATTAGCAATTAAAGTCTCTGCACAAAATCCAGCATCTTGTGTTCGTCCATCTCCAACTACATATGCTCCTCCATGGAAATGAAGAACCACATCTCCGGCCTCTTTTCCAGAAGATGGTTGGTGTGGATACCACGTCCCACCGATAATTTCTGGTTTGATTTCGGAATTCGTTATAGTGACTCCCTGGTAACGGGATGACGAAGCGGGATAGACAGTTAAGAATCGTGATCCCTCGGCGCCTGGGAGGAGATTAATAATGGTAGCTGATTTGGTGATTGAGACGGATTTGACGAAGGCTTTTATGATACGGATACGGAGGGCTTGGGTGTAGGTCCATTTTGGCGAGGGTCGGGTAATGGAGGGAACATAGTAGATGAGCCAAAAGGGGAAACGGATCAGGTTTAGACCTATAGCGCCGAAGATCCAGAGATGTTTTCCGGGGAAGGATGTGAAAAAGGAATTAGATTCCATGACGCGTGTTGTTGCTCAATGATGAAGTTGTGGTCTAAAAGTTTCAAGTAAACTCAATTAGGTTCCAGATATTTAGACAATGTCTATTCCATTTGATGAAACCAAAGGGACGTTTAATTGGCATCGAGGATGTATTTACATACAGTGTTAAGATACCAAACTGTGATGGACGGACGTGAACTTGTAACAAATTATAGCTCGAGACTTCGCCGAGGTTTGTCCACCCAACAGTACTGCTCCGCTAATCCCCACAACCCCGCTTAGGACGGACAACGGACAACGGAAAAGAAAAAGCGCGAGCGAATACCAAGAACTATGATTTAGATTTTCAGTATCTCGATACACTGTTGGTTTCGATCAAGATATAAGGCAAGGTCATACTTCTTTAACAAAAGAAAGCATATGTGGAATCATGTAAAGTTCCAAAAATCTTGGCCCGTATATAATCAGATTTCCTATTACAGCATGTTTAGATCTTCAGAAACTTAAATCTGTATACATAGATCATAATATGAAGTGTCATACGGACATTTTTGTTCAAAATGATATTATATATTAATCATCAATTTTTTATATATAATTTGATTAATATTTTTGTTTAATGAAAATACTATTATTATTTCATAATTGTATTTAGATTGAAGATTAGAATATAAATAATTTAGAATAATTCATTATATTCTTTAATGTCACGGGGATAAGAGTATCACGTGATATTAGCCCTTATCTGTCTTGTCCTGTCCTGCTATATATGTGAGAGTAAGATAAAACTTCTAGTCCTACCTCCTAGTCTTTTGGGCTTTTAGCTCAGCGGTAAAACTTCTGAATACTCCTAGAAGTGATCCCGTGACATTTAGTATCTCAAAGAATTAGTAATTAAATGATTTTTTTTAATTAAAAAAACTCAATTTTAATCATTCTAATCATTCTAAGTCTAATACTTCAAATTTGAATACACCTACCTGAGCTTTACCCTAAGGCTACTAGCTATAAATCTTTTGCTTGAAATAATATAAGTATATTAGTATTACTTCTGGATTTGTGAGGTGAAAGTCGAGCTTCTTGAGCTGACGATTGTGAACGAAGTAGTCTAAATGCCTCTTCGGTTAATCTGTCGACAAATCCGAGCAGATCTTGGTTAGTGTTTTGAATAACGTCAGTCCGATCTTCTATTCTAGCTGTAATGGCTAGAGCAGTCTAACCCGCTATAAACTCGGTTTGAGTCTTTGCAAGATTTCTTGTTTCCAGACTAAAATCTCTCGAGACTCACGAGTGAGATTCCGCATCTCACTAGCTAGCTCATTTGCCCCCCGAGAAAATTCCCTGATATCCTTCATAACTTCATAGAAATCGGAGCGGGATGGAAGAGCCGATGTTGTTGCTCCTGGTGCAGAATGAGGTTGAATTTGGGGGTTTGTTTCGATTTGGGCTGGAGCATGAGCTAGAGCCTGAGCTTACATATGTATTCGAGAATGAGATTGAGGTTGAACTAAAGCTGGAGTTGGAGCTAGAGTTTAGACTAAAGATTGAACTGGAGCTTGAGCTTATGAGGAATTCGGGAGAGCAAGAATAGTAATTGAGGAGTGTATTGCGTTGAATTTTCAAGAGGGAGTAGAAGCAGAATCGGTAATTTGCCGAATCGGCTGTGGTATACATGCTACAAGGAAGCGACGTTGCATGCATATACTCAATGCAAGCAAGGACCCCTACCTTCAATAGTATAGCTTCCATAGTAAGAATATGACAACTTTTACAACCCTATAATATGTGCCCGTCAATTGGTAGCAAGTCTTGACGGACACAGCCATTTTCAGTTTGGTATCCATACTTGGATTAAGTGGAATCGAAAGAGAATCACTTTCTGATCACCAGCCATCGAGGCACCACGGGAGTCCTCCGGACATCGAGCCTATGACCGATTTCTACAATTAATGGATCCAGAGATCGTAAATGTTTTAAATTTTTTAAAACTTTTGAATGTGTTGAATGTTTTAATAAACTCTGACATTTGAGGTATTAGTATATAAAATGTTGCTATATGAGGTTATTACTGTACGATTTATTATCACGACGTTTTCAGATCTTCGAGAACTTAAACCTGTACACATGAATCGTGAGATACAATCACCCAAAACAAACCAAGCAATAAACCAACAAAGAGATATAGGATTATAAAAACAATCAAATATATTACCCTCCATTTCTTAACACCCCACTGTTAAATTGATAAACGATGTGTATCTACTACCAATCCATTTCATACACCAAAATCAAAAATCGTCCATAGAAAAAAAATAAACCGACTGCAATGCCCCCCCTTCTTCTCCTTTTGAGAAATAGAAAGCGGAAAAACTTCGCAAGTGGTACGAAATGAATAAATACGTCTCTCCCTAAAGATTCTTTTCACAAGGTAAATTTGCTTCTCTTCATGCCATATACCTTCTTAATCCATCCAAAATTATCAGACGCCTTCCCATCCAGTCCATTCAAAACATCAATCATCCTAAATCCCAATTCATATCCTTCAGATGCCCAATCTATAAAACAATCATCAATCCAAAAATACCACCTACAACACCAACCATCATCGCCACATTGGCATTGACAATATGGGCAGCTGCTCCTGTGAATGGTACATAAGTGGGGGAACCCAAGAGTGAAGTCGTTCCGACAGGACCCACTGGAACAACCGTAGAAGTCGCTGGTTTACATCCGCCAAGTGGGCATACAGGTACTATAGTTGCGGCGTATGTTGGAGCTGGTGTCGGAGCAACATACGTGATGATTGTAGTAGGAATACCTTCGACTTCTGAGACAATTGCAGTTGCGGTTGGACCGGCTGGGTACGTTATATAAGTTGTGACACTGACTCCGTAGATAGAGGTGGTATATGTAATTGGAGATGGAGCAGGTACATAGATAGAAGTCTCGGGGACACGGCTAACTGGTTCTGAGTGAGTTCCAAGAGTTGGGACTGGGACAACGTAAATGAATGATGGTGGAAGTGTGTTATATACTGGACATGTTGGCATGGTGTATGGAAGACACGTCTTGCATGGGAGAATGGTGGGTGGAAGTGGAGTCCAGGTGTAGGAAGTTGGGACTGCAGTTTCGTGGCATGACGTTGTAGTGGCTGTGATAAAGCCTCCAGTTGGGCAGGGGACACCAGCACTTGATAAGGCACATGCGTAGCAAGGATATCCTACAGTTGATGTGCTCCAAATTGGTTTCTGTTCAGTGGAGCAATCACTTGTGATATATGAAGTAACTTTTTGATATGTTAGTGATCTGGGTGAAAGAAAATAGGGTTACGAACCAGTCTTGTCTCCAATAGTATGACACGATTCAATGATGGATACATAAACAATAATTTCAACACCAACTATCTTGTCTCCAGTTGGGCATGCGGGAGTTACATATGGAGGAGGAATGAAAGTTCTAGAGACAAATTAGAACAGAAGTATCCACCGCCAAAAGATTACTTACGTGGTAACAGTTGAAATATCATGAATAGTCTTAGTGTCATGATCTGTAACAGTATCGTGAATGGTAGCGGTGACAGTCCTGTTATGATCAATAGTTGAAATGATAGTTTTGTTGCCATATGGGACAGGAGCTCCACTAGATCCCGATGGGATATATGGTGGAAGAGTGGCAGAATGGGATGGAGTATAAACGGGAGTTGTTGTGTTTGGTGCCAAAGCTGGAAGACAATGTCCATCACCAGTTGGGCGACCAGATTCGCATTTGCAACTTGCAGAACACCCATCACCAGCAACAGTGTTTCCATCATCACACTCTTCGTTTAATGATGCTTCCCATTTTCCATCCCCACATCCAGCTGGAGTCGCACCACGACTGATGATATATGGTAGTCCAATTGTCTTATCACCGAAGGTTTGCGATCCAACACCAATAACATCTTGAGCAATAGCAAGAGCTTGGAATCCACTGATTCCAACAGATGGATAGCTGGAGAAGGCTTCATGGACACTACAAGACCAACTTGATAGTGCAGCATCATTAAGAGTTCCAAGAGCAGGTGAGGATGCAACAATGTGAGCTTTGTTGTAGCAATCAAGATTTCCTCGAACAGTGAAGTCTCCGAAGTATGAGAGTGATTCTACTTTCGCAGAGTCCACGTTGTTATAATAACAAGACAATGCGTAGTAGAGACCAGTCTGCTGGGTGCCAGCAAGACTCTTCGCAGATGCTGCGAATTTGATGGAGTTATCAATCAGAACTTTGGCACCAGGTTGGGCTGAGAAGTGAAATGTAGGATCCGTGCCTGATATCTGAGTTAGTAGATTCGTCTTAATATTCTAACTTGTTTGGGTGTTCTTACCGATAACAACGATGTTCCCCTGGACTGCTGGCCCCCAAGTATTCTTGGTATCAGTCAAGAATTGAACATCACTAGGTGATGTTGAACAATCCGGATCGGCAATGACAATGGCTTTGAAAGCAGCAAACTCGGCTGTTGCCATTGTTTTCCATTGTGCTTCACTAACCACCTTTGTAGTGTATCCAAGGACAGATGTTGCCTCCGCAAACTCTTTGAACTCGAATTTATCCACAAAAAGTAGATCTTCTGCAAGAACAGAAGCTGACAGACTGGCCAATAGGCCACCGGTGGAAAACTTCATTATTGTAGGGGGTAGATAGTTGGAATATATTAAGAGAAATTATATGCGACAACGTTTAAAAACGAGTGTGTTTGTTAAAGAGTGACTAAAGAAGAAACGAGTGACGATAGTAAAAAGATGAGAAAGGGAGATAGAAAGACTGGAAAGGACACAATATATACGCAAGGAAATCACAATGCTTTCTTCTAACTTCTCTGCATGATGTTCTTGACTTAAAAAGCTGTGAGGTAATAGATCCTAACACAATAGAGGGCTGATTTACTATGAACAAACTGAACAATAGAACAGTCGATAATAACATTGAGTGTCTGAAAGTTCCGTGTGACAGGTCGGATATCAACATCGTACCTGCATAAGTTCGGAATCGTTTACGCCTCCAAAATCCTGCTTCTCCTTACCGAAGTATGATTGTAGGCAAGCCGATCATGTGTATCTTTTCAGCTCAACAGCCATATTCTTGGCAATGAATGGTAAGGTTTCATAAAATACTTTTTTGTGCAATCATAATCCAAATTTAGAGAATGAGGAGATTAGTCAAAAAACATACGATGTGTAAAGCATAGAATGATTTGAAGTAACCAGCCGTCGTTTTCAATGCCTTGTAAGGCTTCGCTAGGTTTCGGTCGATCAATGCAGGTACGATTAAAGTTATTATCCCCAGAAAAAAAGGTATTGACAAGCTGGGATATGCCAAGTGGCAGAGTAGATTGATCTTGAAAATAACCAAGATGGCACTTGCCATTGAGCCAACGGTGCCACCAAAGAAGCAAGGGCAATTCTTCCGAGCTCGTGGACTTCTAGATCTCTGGATCACGAATAGTATTTCTTGTGAAATGTAGGCATTGTATCCAACTATCAGTCCTGAAGGATATGAGTCTCAATATGGGTGTTAAAGTTGTTGCAGAAGGATGAAGGAATATCGTCGTGACGCCAAATGGGACGGTCATTGCACCAACGGCAATAATTCTTGGGCGCCGGATCAACCTACGTAGCGAAGTTTATCCGGTGATGACTAACAAGTGATTCACCCCTGCTATGTATTTCACTCTACCTTTGACCTTCATCACGAATTTTCCGCAGTTACTTCCACCTGTTCATTGAACTCAGGTCCTCAAGTTCTGATGAATTTATTCGGCTCCAAAAAAACACCATAAGAGTGTTGATACAAATCTTCAAGATAATGCCTCTAATCATCCATCTTATCATCAGGATCGCTCGAATTGTCTCGTACCGCGCGGTTACATCAAATTGCTTACTATGGCCGTGCTCCTTTACCAGCTTGACACAGAT
The DNA here is from genome assembly GCA_004786275.1 of Botryotinia convoluta. Lineage (NCBI taxonomy): Eukaryota > Fungi > Ascomycota > Leotiomycetes > Helotiales > Sclerotiniaceae > Botryotinia > Botryotinia convoluta. Next base: position 119,950 of record PQXN01000060.1, on the reverse strand, counting down.
CACCATGTGAATCTTCATCTCATTTTCTGCATCATTGCTTAGTAGTAATTGATGTGATTGCTGCAGTTTCTCTGATAATCTACCATTTCTAAAACATGGAGAAGTACTCTCCATATTTGAAGCCCTAAACGGTCATGATTTAGGTTCTAACAATGGGGGCCCGGACCTTGAGAGCCCGTATTTAGATGAGAGGCGGTGTCTTCGATACTCCTCCATGTGTTTTTAGTTTCTCTATTGAATACTACACAACTCGGAGTTGAGTTTTCAATTTTTATTTCTATCAAATATCTTCATCAAAAATGACAGCCTCAATTCAATCCGATCATCTTCCAATTGAACCGCGCTTTTCTCCCTTTTCCAAGCCAACCATCAATTCAAACTTCCCAATCACTCACCTCCCCACAGACATCCTCCTCACTCTTTTCCGTCTTATACCCTCTCCGCAAACTCTCTCCGCTCTTTCCCTCTGTTCCCGCCAATTGCATCACTACATCACACCCTACATGTACTCGCACTTCCTCCACCTCGGCGATACATGCACCTCCCTCCCTCATTTCCTGCACACCATTCTCCATAATCCCCACTACGCACTCTACACCAAAACCTTCACCTGCAACGCCCTCCTAGGCTACAAAACCGACATCTCCATCTCCAATTTCTCTCCCTCCGACCTTGTCCTCCTAAAATACCGTCTCCAATCCATCTACACCCTAGAAGACGGCTCACGCTCCCCATTCTTTGGTTCCCACATCGCTTCACAATGGTACAATTTTATCCTCCAAGGAAACTGGGATGCCATCGTGGGATTAATCCTCTGTCTCCTCCCTAATCTCCAATCTCTCAATATAATCAACCACGCGAGCGGCTGTCCTTACGGATATCCCTATCTCGAAACTGTGCTCAACAGAGCGGCAAATTTACAAAATCAACGACTTCGCGATCCCAATCGCATAGTTCAACCACAAGCATATTCATTCCCGCATTTACAGTCTTTACATTTGGCAAAACATGATACTATACATTATCCACGCATGGGATTTGAGATTCTGCGCGCCCTTCCCTTTTTAGCCATTCCTTCAATACGGGAAGTCGATACCCACATGCTTTCGGATTATCATTTTCCATTCTCTGTTTTGCCATCTTCTCTTACTTCTTCTTCCCCTACTCAACAATCACAAACCCTATCTCCAATAACACCCTTCACACTCTCAACCTTCTACTCTCCTCCACTTCCCAATTTCACCTTCCACACCACTCATCTCCACCTCTCTCACACCGTTCTTCGACAGGATTCCTTAATCCCATTTTTTAGCTACTTCAAATTCCTCAAATCTTTACAATGGGAATGGGATTACGATCCTCAAATCGGAAAAAAAGAAGGATTGGAATTTTCATTCGATATTAATCATTTTCTGCATTCTATCGCACATTTGAGAGATATTCTCGAAGTTTTGAGACTTCGAGTTTCCGAATCTTCATCATCATCTGCTGACACTCATGATGGCAGCGAGGAGGAAGAAGAAGAAGAAGAAAGAGAAGGAAATGAGTATTATCAACAGCGACATCACAATTACAACAACGCGAGCGACGAATACCATTCCATCATCACCCACCTCTCGCACTTCAAAAAATTGGAGGTCCTGAGCCTCTCCGCAAATCTGCTTCCCGCTCCCAAATTTAAATTCCAAACCTCAAGCCCAGACTCAGGCCCAGACTCACTCTCAATCTCATCCTCAACCTCATTCTCATTCTCATTCTCACCTCTAACCCCCTCCCTCCCCCTACTAAAAAGTAAATCCCTCCTACATCTAAGTACCGACCTTCACATCACCACTTCCCAAAATCCTCGCGAAGAAGAAATCAAACACCTCACTCCCACCCTCACCTCCCCTCAATCCCACGAAAAAGATAAACTTTCACCACCTTGTGAAACATGCGCCCACCATGCTTCTCGCGCACGGGAAATACAAGAACGGGCGAGACAGATCTGATGATGCAGTGGATTAGGTATAGTAGGGGGGTGGAGACAGATGGGGAAAGGGAGATGGAGAGGGAGGGGGGATGTTGGTACAGATTGACAAATTATTATATTGGGAACCGCGAGTAGCGTATCCAAGAGTCTTTTAGGCGGAAGGAAGAAGGGGAGAGGAAAACAAACAAGAAGATAGATGTAATGATAGATATGATAGATATGATATAATGACCTCGGGAATTAATGAATGGATACTCACTCGGATATAAACTTAAGGGGTATGTTATTGATTAGATACCTAGTACCTAGTACCTAGTACCTGAAATAGAGAGTAACAAAATGGAATTCTGATATCGAAACACCATATAAAATCGAGTCATCAGGTCGCCAAATCCATCTCATTGATATCGATATTGAAAACTAACTACTCCGAGCTATTTATATTTCTTTCTCTGTTTCGTTCTTCGTTTCTTTCCCCTTTCTATGCATCATCTCATCTCAATTCATCTCAATTCATTCATTCAATCATTCATTTATCCCCATCAAAAAATTTGTATCCCATCCCATCAATTCCGTCAATTCATTCTTTCCTTTCCTTTCCTTTCCTTTCGTTTCGATTCCCCATCTCTCATTTCTCGTTTTCGTTCTTTCTTTCCATCCTCTCTGACTCAGTCATACAAGCCAGTGCATCCCATATAAAAATATTTTCCCTCCTCGTTCAATCTCCACCCTCTCAAATCAAACCCCTCTTACTATCCTTCGCCTTCCAACCCTTCAATTTACGCTCCGGTCTAGGAACATCCGGTCTACCAGCAAGAATATCCACAGTACCCTTCAAACCCAGCCAGAATTCATCCTTTGGTCTTCTGTTTGGCCAATCCGTTTCATTCTCTTCAACATCAAGCATACTAGAGAATACAACTTGTGCACCCTTAATACCAATAACTGTTGAACTTTGTTTATCCTCGATAATCTTTTTATCGGTTCTATCTCCGTATTTTTCGAGATGTTCAATACATTTGATAGCTAAGCGAACGGCTCGGGTACGATCCATAGGAGATGGAGTACCACCTTGTTGAACGTGACCTGGGATACTATCTCTGGATTCGAAACGATCGCGAGCTTCTTCACGGATCATATCAGCGATGAGTTTGGCGTGGTAAACCTTTGATGCTTTTTCGTTGATGAGAATAAGACGACCAGCTCTTGATTGGCCACTGTCTTTTTCGAAAACTTCCTTGAGATGTGCAATATCTGCTGCGAGCATACCAATACTGACACCTTCTTCAGGAGTATAGACAGCTGATGCACCAACAGCGAGACCAGCCATGGTAGCAACATAACCAGATCGACCACCTTGAGTTTCAATAACGAAAACACGACGACGGGATGCTGAAGCGGATTGTTTAATGGTATCGCAATAACGGACAAGTTCGTTCAAACAAGTATCCGAACCAATCGAATATTCTGTTCCTGGAACGTTGTTGGAGATAGTGGCTGGAAGTAAAGTCATAGGAATGCAAAGAGAAGAGTAAGTTTCTCTTGCTTGACGAAGTTCGGATAAGGCATGGAAACCTTCGAAACCTCCAATGATGAGAAGACCATCAATCTTGAATTTTTCAAAAAGTGATGCGATCAATGGCATTCCAGATTCTGATGGAAGTTCACGGTTCATACCAATTTCTGAACCACCCTTACTAGCCCATCCATCAACTTCTAACCAATCAAATTCTCGAACCGATCCTGGGTTATCTTGGTGATGACGTGCAAATCCAGCGAAACCATTATGAATAGCAATTGGTGTATGTCCACGAGTTAAGCAATAAGCAACAGCTGCACGTGTAGCAGCATTAACACCACCAGCTGGAGCTCCTACATGCACGATAGCAATTCTCATGTGCTAAACGATGTTAGTATCAGAAAAAACAAAATTTCTATTATCACATACCTTCTTATCAGGAAGACGCATTTCATTGTTGAGATCAGTAGCTGTCGTAGTCATGTAGGAATCGTAAAAGTCAGAAAATTCTGTATCTCTGAGTGCCATAGCTCTCTCGAAATCTTTTGCTTCAATAGCCTTTGCTACTTCTTGAGTATCAATAACAGATTGAACAAGTGGTTTTCTTGTAATTTTGTTCTCGTTAATGGCGATAAAAGGGGTAACCGTTTCTGGTGTAGCATCAAGAACAGCATTAACTGCTTCGATACCTTGTAAAGTGGAAAGGTATCGGTCATAAGCACATGCAGAACCACCACGTTGAACATGACCCAAAGTTGAAATACGTGTATCAAGAGCGAGTCCATTCTTGTCTGCAAGATGATCCTTGATCATTTCTGGAGAAATCTTATTTCCTCCTTGATCATGAGCACCTTCGGCGACAATAACAATTGTCTTTCTCTTTCCCAATTGTCTATGCTGTGTAATTGTTAATAAGATCAAAACTTATAGGAAGACAATAATCATACCTTCTGAATGACCTTGTGCATCTCTTCCTTCCAATTGTCTGCTCTTGGTTTTTCTGGAATGAAAACAAAATCTGCACCAGTAGCAACACCAGCCATCAAAGCCAACCAACCACAATGTCTACCCATAACTTCAATAACGAAAGCTCTTGAATGTGATGAAGCGGTTTGTTCGATATAATCCACCATCTCACAAATCTTACCAAGAGCTGAAAAGCAACCAATTGTAGCATCGGTACCAGACATATCATTATCAATTGAACCAACCAATCCAACGATGTTGAGATGCTTGAATGGTGCAACTTGTTGTTCCGACAATTCCTTCTTTTCAATCAATTCCTTGATCAATCCAGGCCATTCCGCTCTAAATTTATCAGCTCCAGTCAAGGAACCGTCACCACCACAGATGATGAGAGCATCAATTCCATTCAACACCATATTCTTTGCTGCTTGTAATCTGCCGGGTCGTTCATAGAAAGCCATACATCTGGCAGTACCAATAAGAGTACCTCCTTCTGATTGCCATCCACGAACATCTTCCCAGCCCATCTTTTTGATCAATTTTCCTCCTTGAACTAAACCTTCATATCCTTCATAGATACAATATGGTTCACATCCTTTATAAATTGCCATTCGAACGCAAGCTCGCACAACACCATTCATACCAGGAGAATCACCTCCACTGGTCATGATTGCGATACGTCTTTTCTTTCCCTCGAGAGGTGGTGGGGGTTGAGGAGCCATGATGGATTTTGACTTATTGTTTTGTTGAAAGTAAATAGGTTGGTGGAGGGGTATAAAGTTGAGGTAAGGTGGGAGGTAAGAAAGGGATTCTTGGGTATAATGGATAAGTCAGGTAAAAAGTAGTATGAGGGAAGAGAGAAAAAGCGAAGAGAGAAGAATGAAGTTTTGAGATAGGTATGATATGAAGATTGTATTGACTAGTAGATTCTCTTACTTTTAAGGAATGACGAAAAGTTGAGAGTTCAGTTTGAAATAAGATGGGTCCTTCATGTATTTTGGTGGGCTGAGACCTTGTCAATTTTTTTTTACGAGGAGCTTTATCGGCTTTGTTAATGATGGTACGCATGGGCGGGGGCATGGATATCTATGGCTGCTTTGCTTATCGGTTTGGTATTGGTACTGATATCATCGGCATCGGTATCAAATTGGAGAAATCCGTTTGGTATTTACAAAAGTCTTGGTAAAAGGTAAAAGGTCAAAATTCCAATCATGAAGATATACATTTTTCTTTTCAAATGCAGGAGTCATATGAGCGAACAGAATGATTCTTGATGTGTAGGTGAGGCCATAAATCTTACCATATATCATGATAGTATGTATGTATGTATGTATATATGTATATATGTATCTACTTATATGTATGTATATATGTATGTATGTATATATGTATATATGTATCTACTTATATGTATATCACGGTATATATATATATATATATATGCATGTCTGTACCTAGGATATATATGCATATATGTATGCAATTATCATTCTCTTGCAATATACACCTCAACCAAACAGTCAACAGTCAACAGTCAACCAACATTTCTCTCAATCTTCGGTGACTGCTACTCAGACTGCTACTCCATACCTTTCTATTCCATTACCTTCATCTACCCTGAGTTCAAGTTTCCATTTCCATTTTCATACCTATTGTGTCATGTTTTTGCGGAAACTCTATAAGGCGGATACTTCATCGATACTCGTGATTGGTGAATCTCTGCTATCTGAGCCATATGTACATCGTAGTGTCGGACTCAATTCGGGCACGCTATACTCTATCCTATACTTCTGACATCACAAGGAGAGTAAACAAGCTCCCAAGTAAAACTTTCCAATAACGACAATGGGATGTTTGAAAGACGGCCAGGGTGATTAATTCGATTAGTTGATTGGAGAGATCTGAAGTAAACGGTTCCTGCTACTCGAGTATGCTATCGATATGATGTAGATGTTAAGGATGATCAATTCAGAGTACAAGTAGTATCATGGAATATCAATTTGACATTAAAATATATGTATTCGATGAGATCTATTGCATACTGGTAGATACAAAAGTGATACAAAAGAGATGGATGGAAATGAAAATATATATTATTGGTACTCAAGCTTCAAGAAGTTATTATTCGTCTCTAGCAGTATTAAAGCGGTGAACCTTCTTTTCTTTAAGCGGGGCAGTATTTTAATTGTTGTTGATACTCAATGCTCAAAACAATAACCGTAGAACATTTCAATAGACCTTCAAAGCCTTATTAAAAGATTTAAATCTACGGAAGGCGTCGCGGAATCACTAATAGTAATCTCAATCTCATTGTCACAAATCAATCAATCTCTCGAATCCTATCCGGCCCCTCAAAATGGCAACTCTCCCAAGTAACCATCCACTTTCATTGCGCCCAGCACCAAATACATCCAATACCTCCATTCCATTACCCCAATTAATCGCAAGAATCAATGCCGAACGAGGTGGTTTTCGCAATATTTCAGAAGACAGCCTGCGACAAGAAATCGCGGAAGCTGAAGCTGGAGGAGATGAAGAGGAGAATGAGAGTTCCAGTGAGGATGGAGAAGCAGAAGAGGAACCCGATCGAATGAAAGAACTTCTCACAGCAAGAGATGAGATTCTTGGTCAAATTGAGTATGCTATCTCTTGCGAAATATAGTGCGCAAATACTGACTTGTCTGTAGACATGCCCATAATGCGGCTATGATATCTCTTGATTTCATTTCCCTCCTTCTTTCGAAAGATACTCCCGTACAAGCTAGCACATCAATATCACCATCACTTCGAGAATTGGCTGGAATGGGTACCTTGGGTGCGGATAAAACAGTAGCCCCACGGTTTACCAAAGAACAAAATCAAGAAAATAAAAAGATAGCCAAAGGTTGGAAAGCATCAAATCTCAGCAAGACAGTAGATTCCATTTTGGCATCTGCCACCCGATTAGAAAAAGAAATCGATGCAGAAACAAAATATTGGGAACAAGTACTTGCTGTTAGTGAAAGTGGATGGGCAGTATGTCGCTTGCCCCAAGAAAAACATACACTGGGTGTTAGATTTGGATTTTCAGAGGGTCAGTACATTCAACTTTTCATACCTTAACCTATGCTAATATATTATAGCCTCGCCAACATTTCGAAATCGTAGTCTCGGTGCACTTAGACGAAATCCTGATGGATCAATATATTTGGACCAAGGAATTGCAAGTCCAGAGCCTCAGAGTATACGAGTTCTGATCGAAACCAACGGAGTTACAACTGGAGAAACTATACTTCCTAAAGCAGTACCACATGATGCACCTATTCAAGATTTAATTCTTCAAGCACGAAACACGATTTTTGCCTCTGAACTTTGGCAAGAAATGACTCGGGAAGTTAGAACTCTCGCATCTCATGGCCTCCAATCAGATTCCAAAACGAACACAATCAGATTTCCAATTTCTCCAACTAAAAGGATCTTAATCGAGCTTCAGACAGTACCTACAGATCCCTTCCGACCAGTTCTTGGTCCAAGACCAGATTCATACCTTGCCAATGGCATCTATCTAACTCTTCACCTTCTTCTATCTCTCTCACATCGTCAACAATATCGTATTCGGACTCGTCCACCACCACCAATCTCTAGCCAACCACGTCCAAACAACCCATTTCCTATTCTACGCTCTTTAGTGACTCGCCTCGCTCACGAAACGGTCGTTACATCTCTTCACTCACTTCTCACCCCGCTCTGTAAGACACTTACCTCCGCCTCCCTTCCAACTCCACCAACATATACTATTATTCCGGGCACTTCTTCACCTCTACCACATCTTTCAACTCCCGAACGAATACTCACAGCTTTAACAAATCAACTCGAATCCCTAACCACAATCACATTCCCCTTTCCCCTTTCATCACCACCTCATTCCTCAATCCCATCCTCCTTTTCACACACAACTCCACTCACTCCATTACCTTCGTCTCTTCAAATCCGTACCGTAACCACAACCCTAAACTACTCTCGACCAATCTACTATCTACACATAACACCAGAAACTTCTCCTCTCCTCCAAATTTGTCCACCACCCAACACAGTCCCAGAATGGGATTATGTAAAAAACTACATTCTCTGGGCCGTCAGCTGTTGGCTCGCACACATCTTCTCCTCTTCATCCAAACCAAGCGAAGATAAAGAAGAACCCTGGAAACCAACAACCCAACCCAACATCCTCCGCAAAATCTTCTCGGGAGAATCACCATATGAAGGAGGCGTCAAACAAATCTGTTTCGACGTCTCGTCGATTCCAATCCTGGGACCAGAAGCTCCGAATAAAATTGGAGAGATGGTGAAGGAGAAGATTAAAATCTCGGTCAGGTGGGAGTGGACCACGGGGATGGAGCAGGAGTGGAAGGAGAAGAGGGATTTGAAGAGGGGGGAGGGGGTTTATGAATGGTATTATGGTGGGGGTGAAGGTGGGGTTGGGATTGGAGGGGTGCAGGGAGGAGAGTTGGAGGAGGTGGTTAGGAAGATGGGGGAGGTGGTTGAGGAGGCTGGAAGGGGTAGGGAGAGGAGTTAAGGGGTAGAGATTAGGGAGTAGGGAATAGGGAACAGGCAGTATCTAGCTCAGTGGTGATTCATCTCATTGGATAAAGTAGTAGCTGGATTGCTTCCTTACTGTATGATTTCCATGGTGTATATATTTAGATATTTATCTCTATCACAGCATAGTATAGCATACCATACGAATCTTACATCTCTCATCATCTCCTATAATTCTCATCATCATCATGAACCCCGCACTGCCTACCTAATACCTAGTAATTACTCACTCGCCTAGCAGTTAATCCACCTCACTTCAATTTATAAACTATGCACTACACACTATGTACTACGCACTACGCATTTCCTACCTCAATATATACATCTCACGTTTTCTCATTCTCTCATTCTCTCTCTCATTCTCTCTCTCATTCGTTTCGTTTCCTCGAAATACATACATATACATAAAATAAAAAGCACACCTTGATATCGACCCATTCATCCATCTATAATTGTAGCAAGAGACCTCCCGTCCCGTAAGCAAGTAAGCAAGTAAAGTGCAAGCAAGTAAGTAAATCCATGACTCAACCACTACATCTCTCAACCCTCAAAATCCCCAAAATCCCCAAAATCCCCAAAATCCAGTCGTGATACTATATCCCACCCATTACATTCCCTCTTCCAACCTATTCCATCCTCCACCCACCAGTCTACATATAATATCTTCCCGGTCGATAAGCCCCGCCTCCAAGAATCGCAGCCATAAGACGCAACTGTCTACCGGTGAGACCACGTCCCCTAGTCGTATATATGCCATTTGGATATTGTTGGATTGTAGCTAATAGATCCACAGTGCGTGGATCAAGCTCTTGTCTTCCTGGTGGGTCTTCTACTTCATTTCTTAGTATCACAGACACACATTCGTCACTTTCTGACGTATTTCGAAGAAAAGACAAAAAGAAAAGAAAAAGGATAGGAAACCTACCCTCTGCTCTTCTTAACTATAGGCTTAACCTCCTCTTCTTCCTCTTCCTCATCTTCATCCTTCATCTCTTCGTCCTCAGCTTCAAACTTTTGATCCTTCGAAGTATCATTATCAGAAGCCAATTCTGGGGTTACCGATGCAGCTTCCTCCTTAACTTTCTTTGACTGTTTACCACCTTTCTTCGTGACTGGAGCTGGTTTAGTCTTGGTTAGGATCTCATTTTCGTCATCATCTTCTGCCTTGACTTCCTTCTTGACGACTGGCTTTTTGGCTCGAGAATTTTTGACAGGAGCTGGTTTGATATCTTCTTCATCTTCAGAATTCTCTTCCTTGACTTCCTTTTTAACAACTGGTTTATTGACACGAGAATTCCTAGATGGGGCGGGTTTGGTATCTTCCTCATCTTCGATATTTTCCTCTTTCTTAACAGCAGGACCTTTTCCTTTGGAAATCTTGGCAGGGGCTGTGTTGGTGTCTTCCTCGTCTTCGGAATTCTCTTCCTTTTGAACAACGGATGCCTTTCCTCTGGACTTCTTGACAGGAACGGGCTTAACGTCTTCCTCATCTTCTTCAATATCTTCTTCTTTCTTTACCGCAGTCTTTCTTCCACGAGCTTTTTTAACAGGCATAACTTCTTCCTCAGATTCCTCTTCTTTCTTGACCTTTCCGCCTCTCCTCTTCTTTGCGGGCTTTTCATCCTCTTCTTCTTCTTCGTCAACTTCTTCTTTCTTCACTCTACTTCTTTTCTTTGGTGTATTAGCCTTCTCCGATTTAACAGCATTTCTCTCTCTTTCTGCCTTTTGTTTCTCCTCCTCCTTTCGACGGGCAGTCATTTCCTTTGCATATTCTGCAATCTTCTTATTGAGAGCCTTAACTTTCATGCCATTCGCCTTTCCATCATCAATGAGTTGCTGCTTTTCCTGTTCCGCTTCATCCCATTTGGCTTGGAGTTCAGTTAGATCACCCATTTCAGCAGACTTTTGCTCCTTGATCTTTTTCTTTGATTCGGAGGTACGAGTTCCTGTTTGGCCGAGGGTATTCATTTCCGGGTCCTACTTTTGGTTAGGGTTTCCTAATGTAGAGTGTTATGGGAGAACAGGGGAAAGGAGATGAAGTGAAAAAGAATAAAAATACATACACCTTTCCAGTCTTCAGGATCAATGAATCCTTGCATAACAACTCGTCTGACCTTCTCCTGCATTTCAGGATGATCATCTAAACTACCCTTTCCACCATCATTGTAACCATCCATCTTATCAAACATATAGCCACCCTTCCCATCTTCAAGATAATTTCTCATATTCTCAAGTTGTTTTCCAGTGACACATCCCCTTATTTTGTATTAGCAATAGATTGTTGGAACAGGTTAGGGTTCAAGATCATAGCCATTTGAAAACAACATCTCAATAAACTTCACTTCATCCAATACAATTGAGAAGAAAAAAACATACCAATGTTTCCACTGCCAACCTCCATGCTCTTGAATCTCAACCCAAGTACCAAGCCTTAATTCATTTTTCTGGATTTTGATACCAGAATCTTTACATTCCTTGTTTTGACATCCAGCCCGCGCAGTAGTTGCGAGTTCTATAAAAATCAGTGATCAACATTCAAATCCATCCATCCATCAAGAAAGATGATCCTTTCTCGCCGTTGAGCACAAATCGAGTTATCACGTGAAGACAAGAAGTTGGAAATTGTAACGCAAACGAAAGAGAAAATACATACCAACGCGATAAGACATCTTTGCAATGTTGTGTCTGTTGGTATAATGAGAGAAGAATAGTAGCAAACGAAGTGTAGAGAGGTAGGTATTTATATCAATAAGTACCCAGATATCCGTGGCCTATCTCTTTCCCTAAGCTTCTGCAGCTCACCAAACGCGGGTATTGCACCTCTTTTTAAACAAGGCGTCGAAAGAATAGATGTCTATTGCTATATTTCCTTTGTGGCGTGCGATATGGAGAAGTGTCGTTGAAGTTTCAGATAAAATATCAGATTCTTATGAAATCACAATAAAGCTTCGAAAGGAGAAAACAAGCGTCTTGATGCAAATACTGATTTGATTGTATGGAGAATTTATTAATGAAGGGGATTTGATTTCCATGTAGAAGCTTGAAGCTTCCAAGATTGATTTGAGCTTGAGCTTGGACCTTGAGCGGATTATGTAAGCGATATGATTAGGCAGACGTCACATTACATCGTATCCTATCCTTCCATTTCAGTAGGGTTAGTTAGGCATTAAGGACTTGGTCCATATGCGTGACCTTGTTGAATAGAAGAGTAGAAATATTCAGTGTAAAGTCCACAATAACAGGTAACTTGGTTTTATTGATCTTGCGCACTTTTACTCACATGGCAGGATCGTCTCATCCAACCGATTTTCAAACATGTCCCATAAGAGGGCGAGAGAAGAATCAAAGAGTTGAACAGGTAAGCAGTGGTCATTTCATGAAGCTAGACACCGTTAGCCTAATACCTCGAAGCAGACATATAGTGGAAAATCTAAGGGCTAAGTATTCAATCTCTCTGGGGGCAAATACGGCATGAGTAACCTTATCATTATGGTGGAAGATATGAATAGATCATGTAGCGGAAATACTAGATTTTGAGTATATAGATTCTCATAGAGTGCAAAACCCTGTCTTCGCAGATGAAGGGGCTGATATCTAATCATACCATTTCTGTGTCGCTCTATTATGAGAGGAGGGGACCATGATATCAGAATAGACTAGGAGAGGGATGAATCCTATGGAGACCGAAAAACCAAGTTTATAGAAGTAACTCGGTCATTCTCTAAAGCAAACAATTATACACCTAGCAGTTGGGGAAAGTGTTCCTTTCTCATGAGACTTGTAAGTCGGAAAGACAATAATGTTTCCAGTTTCCCACCTGGGGAATGCTGTAGCTACGATTCAGAGTATTTGACCGAACATTCATCAAAACCGATATGCATCATCATTTTCCGGATAATCATAACTTCCCTCGACGGTCATTCACCTTTCACTCCAATATAACAAACCCTAAACAACGATCCCAGTCCAATAAGAAAAGGGATCAACTGTCCGGCCCCAGCTAATGTCGTCACTCCAGTAATTTGATTCCATATTATGCTTTTTTCAATAGCAATAATCATAACCGTCGTAAAAATGAAAAGAATCCCAAATTGTATGAAATCACTTATCGAGCTTGACTCTTTCAATGATCTCGTACTGCTGGCACCGGATTTCAAGCTACTGTATTGTTAGAAAAGTTTGCTCATTCCAATTGAAACAAACTAATGGGGTGAGACATACCTTGAAGATGACGAGCTGGAATTATCCTTTGAGGATTTTTTCTTCTCGATGTAGACATTTCAAGCATGCCATATAATCCCAAAGGACAATATCAACAACAAAACCCAATATGTAATGTTGAAAGCACGAAATGCAATATTCTCAAGATCAACCCTTATGAATCCAAATCCAAAATTAGGACAAGTGTTAGACTTTCCGTTGCGATCCTGAAAGTGTCCACCCCAGAACCATAGTTGGAAACAAGAAATGGCACAGAAGAATAAGCCAACTAGAAAAATAAATTCCCAACCACGGTGCTTCTTTTGCTCTGTCTCATCTTTCTCCCCTTTGCTGAAAAGCTGTTTGATAGAGCTGAGGAGTACCATGAACATCTTAGGTATGAAGTAATAATGATAGCCTACTACTAAGAGTAGAATGATATAAACTTCAGCCAGTTGAAGCGTCGAGGTTTGAATGATTAGAGCCAGGAAAGTCGCAACGCTGAAGAGAATAATCGAAAACATGAGGCCTTGAACTTCGTCCGAAGCAACTTTCCCTGAAGAACCTCTGGGTGCAGATGCAAGAAGTGAGGCATACCATTGAAGGTAGAAACCGATGCGAATACCGAGACCATAAATATCGGAGTTACCATCTATGATGCAAGTTTGAGACATCGACAAGGAACTGTTGGAACTGAAAGTATTATTCGAGAAGGAAGTTTGGTTTGACATGATTGAACAAGAAACGACTATGTATACGAAATGAAAAGAGCCCTGCTCGTTCAATACTGAATAGAAGTCTGAGAAGATAATTTAGAGACGCTAAATAAGGGAGGATTGAGATATATGTATGGGGAAAGCCCTAGTAAGAGGAGGCTCTGTAAGTATTCCGGACCATAAATGATTGATCTCACATACCAGCTACGACGAATGTATTGGGTGACAGACAAAGAACTTAATCTTGATACACTGAATTTTGATCTCAAGAACGAGCGCTTCTGTAGGAGTAAACGACTTGATGTTGTACGTTTAGCTGAATCATCGCGATTAGCGAAATGCTAAAAAGTTAATTGTGCATCCTAGATTTAGATTGTTACATTTTTGGCGGAGTTCGCGCTATTCGAAAAATTCGGTTGAAATTTGTGATTGGTTTTTGGCATTTGAACGGTTCGTGATAGGCAAACAAACTTTCAAAACAAAGTTAAGACCAAAACGCCGACCTAAATGCAGTCAGCGCGCAAAAATACCCAAAACACAGAATTGGGAGGTATGGTGGAGGGGAGCGCAACAAAGCACAAGAATAACCGCGAATTTGAGTTTGAGCCTCATAAAGCTGATTGAATTGCCAGTTTTGGTATTACGCGTGGTGAGGAGGTAAGATTCATCGATGCGGCCCCATGCGCGGCGCTTCAGTCGACCTCAATAAGAATCGACAACCAATAGAAGGAACAATAAAACGTAGATCTACTACAGTAAGAAATTAGTTAAAGTTAATATGTGTGGTTTCAAGGCTACGTATGCCTGTTCAGACAAAAAAGTTGAATCTGTTGCTGACGAATTCGAAACATTGACGAGGTTTTGATCAGAGCTCTTGGACTTGCGGTGCATATATCTCTCTCGTCGAGACTAGAATGAAAATTTTATATAAATACCCCAAGAATCCTTCAGGAGAATCAATTTTTAAGATCAAGCCTTCCCAAGACCTCTTAAATATCTCTAGTCACAATTTCTTATACTACGCATACACTCCGGCGCGCAATGAGAAGCCACGGGCGATACGGATCCAAAGATGATTTTTCAGATGACGACAGCTCATCAGTCACTTCTTATACTGATTCTGATTCAGACTCAGAAGGAGAAAGCGATTCGGGTTCCGAGCGAGAATATCAAAATTCAAGGACTCCTCCCAGGGGAAGATCCCCGTCTCATCGATCCAGCCACCTTTCTAGCAACTACCCAGACGATTCAGATGAGGAGGATCAGGTTATACGAAATTCCTCAGGGTCTTCCTGTATATGTTGTGAGTCCAGGTCTATCCCATCGGCTCCCGTCCAATACGGCTCTTTTGTGCGAAACTCCATACCAACCCCCATGGAATTAGTTCCTTCCCCTCACTCGGACACAAGTTACTATTTTGCAAACTCCGAAGGCAGTAATCATTCTAACCGCAATAACACAATGATAAGGACACCTCAATCGAGGTTGAATGATGAAAGTGTAGGGGAGGCTTGGGGAATGAGGAGACCAATCATGGGAGAGTACAGAGGATCGAATCCAATCCTTCTGGAGCTGGATAGATCATACCATATGGATAGAGAACTATCAGAGAGATATTATTATGAAAGACGACGGGACAGATACAGAGAAGAAACTGAAAGAGATGACTATGAGAGACGACGGGAAAGGCCTAGATATAGGCGGAATTCGTCTTCGGATTCTCGATGGGATTTCCGAGATCAGAATTATTCTGAGGAAAGCAGATCTTCAGGTGGAATCTTTAGCAGGTTTGCATCACCTTTAGTGGCTTCTGTTTCAGGGGAATAATAATATGGTGACGATATTCAATCTGACGCAGAACTTTAAGCTGATCGAATTTCTTATTTGTGGTTGTTGTCTATGGTTGTGGTGTGGATTTGTCAGCATTTTTCCTCGAAGGCGGTATGGCTGCGAGGGCTGGTCCTATATTCCCCCTTCATTTTCCTCTTGAGCTATGTAAATTTCAGCACAATAGCATTACGATGTCAATAGTATGGATTGATTGAATATTTGTGGTTCTTACTACTCTCTATGTTTCATTCCAATAAATGGAAATCGAATGCTCTTCAGAACAATGTCTATCAGTTTTTGTGATCATCTAGGACGCGCCATTATCACTTATACATACAGCACATACATATGAAACGTCAACAAAGCTCACATCTAAATCAATTCATCAAATACCAGTGACAACACCGTTTTACTCACTGGCAATTGGACAGGCACAATGCTGCGCCGTTGAGAAGCATGGGTTGAGATGACCATAATGTAGGCAACGAGGCTGTACAATTAGACCCCTGCATCCATCCTCTGACATTGAGGTCAAATAAAGATCCCATCTCATCCTTCTGCGTTTTCCTTTTCTTTCTCCTTCCTCTGCACTCTCAACTTCTCAATCGAGATCTCTCATCTTGAAATGCCTTTTCCTTTTCTTCTCACGTTTAGTCAATCGGGCATGAACCACGACCGTATTTCCTTCGGCGCAGGAATCGGTCTACCTAGCATTTCCACCTATTCTCCCGATGGATCAACCCTCACTCAATGGCTTACTCAATGGAGGTACAATGATCGTGAAAATACCATTCGAGAAATCATTTGCGTGACCGGAATATTACTTCATATCCCGTTGAATTTATTTTATATTAGGGGATGGGGAAGCTTGTGGATTCTTTGGGGAATTTTGAGTGCCTTGTTTAATTTTTGGTTTGTATGTATTGGGTTTTGGTGGCTGGATATTATGAGAAGAGAGAGGTGGGTTTATGGGAGGAGGTATGTACTTATATATCTAATTTGAATCTGTACAGCCCATTCGGTTGTGTCTCGAACCAATTAAATCGGAAAATGGAGCGACAAGACAACATTTCGATATGATCACAGCGTTTCTCCTCGTTGTTTATACCGTCTCGTTTACTTTAACGACAATAACGAGACTGAATAAATATGGAACGATTCATTTCTTTAATAATTAGCGGTCGCCTCTTTAGGGAATAGCTGATATGTTATGTCCACTCGCAGGATGGGTTAGTACTTAGGAAGGGACTAGAGTTGTCAATTTAGCATAGAGCGTAAATAATGTTTAGGGAGAGTGGAACATGGCTTCCGGAAACTAGGACTCTTGGCTAGTCTCAATCGTGGGCTTTTAAGATTGGAATTTGAATCACGCAGATGGAATTCACAAAATCTAGGACTTAAAATGACTTTCTTTGATTTAGCCAATCATACTACAGCCTACTTGCAATTTGAGGTGAAAGTCTTCCTTCTATGAGATGTAAAGATAAAATGTGCCAGCGCACCAGCTCGAAATTCCTGATCAATTTCTATCCCTCCCATCAACCCACCGTTTTCAGCCCATCAGTCCGAAGCCTTTTGAAAATCTGCCAAGGCTTTTCTATACCTCCTACTAATCCTCTTTAACTCACCCCTTGTCTTCTTCAACTCAATCATCAATTCATCAATAAGAATACTCAGCATCGTCTCATGATCCTCTAACTCTTCTTCCTTTTTGCGCAAAGTGTGTATTTCAGGATCTGGCTTCAATACAGTCTCGATACGTGTCTTTTCTTGCTGGAAACTTCGTATGATCCTTGTAGTTTCTGTACGAACCATCTCGGTAGTTTCCACCTTGTGATATTTTGGCGCTGGAGACGGGGGTGCAGATTCTGTGCTTTCGGGTCGGTTCTCGGTGTTGGAGTGGAGATTTTGCAATGCAAATTCGACATCGGATTGGGCAGGGGAATTCATGTTTGAATTAGCGACGTGATGAGCAGACCCCTGACTTATCTTTCGCGACAACTCTTTCCTGAAGAGACCTGGAGGCTCTCCTCCTTTGTCGAGATCAAGTGAGGCATCGGAATCCGACTCTTCACTTTGAATAGCTTGGTTCTGGGATAGATGCTGGGGAGTATCTT
Source organism: Botryotinia convoluta (assembly GCA_004786275.1). Classification (NCBI taxonomy): domain Eukaryota; kingdom Fungi; phylum Ascomycota; class Leotiomycetes; order Helotiales; family Sclerotiniaceae; genus Botryotinia; species Botryotinia convoluta. The sequence continues at coordinate 102,052 of PQXN01000060.1, read as the reverse complement.
GAACGAAATCTCGAGACACCTCATTACTTGACATGTGCAAGGGATCATCTTCGACGTCCAATTCCATTTGGGCGCCTGTTCTAGATGTTTGGATTTCCGTAGCCAGTGGCTCTTCTTGTCTCCGTCCAAAATTCTGGAGATCTTCATCACTTGATGCTCGCGCGCTTTCTACTTCAGCTTCTACATCGCCGTCTCTGGTTGGGGATTCTGCCTCTTGGGATGAAACATAGGTTGACAGAGCTTCCTCTTGATTCTGTGATAAGTCTTGGGACTCTTCGATTAAGGCGATTGGAGATCTTACTTTAGGTTCTGGTCCCACTGCATCGGTATCAGAATATGACTGAGTGCTCATTTGGCTTTCTCGGAGCTGAGCTTCAGGTCCTAAATCTTCTTCATTGGAATCATATTGTGATTGTATGCTTTTTTGGCTTTCACGGAGTTGCGCTTCGGCTTCTGACTCAGTTCGGGACTTTGATTTGGGCAAGTGTTTGGTTTCAACGGCTTGTTTTTTGCGTGGCATTGTGATGGCAATTTTCCGCTTGGAGATGAATGAATGAGAGAGGTGCTGAGAGAAAGGAGGTCGGGATTGATGTGTTTGGGAAGTTGTTTTGAATTTCCTGATGTAGGATGTGGAGGGGAGGGAGAGGAAAGGTTTAATAGGTTGATGGGTTGATGGGTTGATTGTTATTTGTTGGAATTATAAGAATAGCGATCAAAGGCTGAGATTGCATAAAAGAGTTGAAGACAAAAGATGAAAAGATTCTGAGATGAAGGATCTTGTCTTAAAGATTTTTCTTGGATTTCCATGTATGATGAGATGTGATTGACAGTAGGTTTGTATATCAAGCGGTCTCTCTTTCAAGGGAGTGACTGAGAGTACCACATTACAACCTTAGATGAGATGTTTGATAAAGACCTCAACCTGATTTCTTGTTGTATTGAATCATCCAAAGAATAAAAGAATTTCAGGTGGATCAAAACCAGAAATGACGGTAAGGACAATGTAATGAAGTAGGTATAGAAAGAGGTATAATTGAGAAAGAAACACTTCTATCGAATTTTTTTTCTCTACTATAACTACAAAAGGGTTGATGATTCCCTTTGCTACACCAAGTCCATGAATTGAATCAACAGAAGTAGCTACCTAATTAATCCTTCATTGTGAGAGCTAGAATTCGAATTCTTTCCACACCTTTATTGCTATTCGCGCAATTTGTATACACATGATCCAGGATCTAAGTGTACAACAATTCGAAACATAGATCCTCCTAATCACCACCCAAATATCCAGACATCCCTACCAATTATTCAAAATGCTCATTAACATGATGCGCAACCGCCATTTCATCGCCCTCAAACTCTCCACAAACAGGACACGTACTCATTGCGGATTTGAACACCTCTCCTGTTGATATTTCCTCCGATACTTCTTCTTCATCATTTGTATCGCCTTCGTCCGCTTCCTTGATATCTCCCCCACTAATTTTGTTTTCTTCAACTGTATTTTTCTTCCCCTTACGATTCCCTTTCACGACAATATAATCTTCCAAACTAGCCCCTGCGCTGGTGCTCGCCGCGGAAGATTCATCATACCCATCTGTCCTGAAGTCCGAGTACGTTTTACCACCTCCCCCTCCTCTCCTCATACCTCCCATCCTCCCACCCACATTATCAAAGTCTCCGCCCCCACCTCCACCCACTTCCCCATTTCTCCCCAATCCCCTCATTCCCCCTTCCCCCTCCTCCGCCTCCCCCTCCGTACACAACCTCTGCACCCTCCCTACCCGTCCATCCCTTAATCTAACCTTCACCCCTCTCGGATGATCCCCCCTCGTCAAAAGCTCTCCCACAAACCCCTTCACTTCCCTCCCACTCCCCTGATCCATTTTCAAAACAATCGATACCGGTGTTCCGGGGTGCAGGAGCGCTATGCGTGGGACTGGAGAGAAGTTGGCATGAGAGCGTGGTGCTCTATCATTATTGCCACGGCCTCGTCCATAGCCTCTTCCTCTTCCGCGTCCGCGGGTAGCATTTGGTGGGTCCATTTTAGGGAGAAAATATTGATAGTAAAGACGTTGTGAGGCTGTATTCTGAAACTTGGTGTAGTCTTATCGTCTGGAAAGATAAATGAATGGATTGAAGATAGATAGTCTCTAAATATAATCGCAACCTCCTATCCTATCTCTTTCTTTCGCTTCGTCTTCTTCCCTCCAACTCGATTTGCAAATCTTGAGGCAAGAAATAATTCTAAGTGGATGGTTCTTATGTCCGTTTATATTTTGTGACGAGTGGCGATTAAGATACAATCTATAATATTGTGAGATATTCAAGATAGTTGTATTGGAATTCTTCAGCCTATCATGGTTGTTCGATGCAAATAGAAGGCCGAGGCTTTGAGATGCAAATTATGACATCGTGAGTCACAATCATGTGATATTCGAAAAAATGCTTGAAATCTTAAGGAACTTGGAAGTTTGCAGATACTTTAGATTTCATTTGAATGAAGCAAGATTACAAGTGGTAAAAAAATCAATCTTAATAAATATGTGTTTTCGTCTGGGAATCCCAGATAATATTTACATAGAAAGAGCCACTAATTAGTGAGTGCATGGACTGACGGGACACTACAAAAAAATTGACTTGTGAATATCTCTTGATATATCAATTCGTATGTCTTAGGAATTGTTACAATTATTCATTAGAGATGGAACAATCAATATGTGAATTTTAATATCAAACAATTAAAGAATGAATTTGTTAAAGATTTCGAAAGTTGAGAAGTATCCCGTCAATCCATGCACCCACTAGTGAGCCTAAGCTTCTGGATCCTGCAGTCCATACTCATCCTTAATCAAATTTGAATCAAACTTCATAAAGCTGAAGGATTCAACAAGATTGAACCCGCTTCTCAATAAGCAAATCTCCTCATTCCCTCCCCAACTCTCTTGTTCCTCCACCCATAATAAAACCTCAATCCCACACATCCTACACACACAAAATACAACAAACCAGCATTCACCCAATGACCCAACGGAAAGCCCTCTTTCGCTTGATTCGATTTGTATATCCAGACACCTGCTATTTGTCCCGGTGCTCCTACTGATATATTCAACGCAATAGCAAGTCCAATACCGGCTGTTGAGAAGATATTTGAAGAGAGGAAACCGAGAAGAGGAGGGATACAGGAGAAGGCTCCTGAGGCGGCGATAATGAGACAACCATAACGGGAGTTATAGGAAGTAGGAGGCAGGAGAGCGGAGGCGGTGAAACCGATGGCGCCAACGAGGGCCATTATTGAGGAATGGAGGGCGCGACTGAGGAAGGTTAGATGATTGGGGAAATAGAAGAAGGGGATTCAGCTTACGCGTTGAAGTGATCGGCAGACCAGGATACGAGGATTGTTACAACATCTTGAAAGGGTTAAGACTGATTACTTAGGGGAGAGGAAGTAAACGTACAAGCGACAGCATATGGTGGGACTGTCATAAGTTGAGCCTCGAGGTTTTTGTATCCAAGTCCTGCGGTAATACTTGGTGTGAATAAGGACAAACTCGAGAAAGGCGTTGAAATACCGAAATAGATCTTAAACTTTGGGTCAGCGTGTCATAGAACATTATGATGATATTTAATACTCACTGCATAATGAGCATATAATCTCCAGGTACAAAGAGTTTCCTTGGCTTCTTGCCACGTCAATCCTTTATCGCCTCCTTTAGCTCCCTCTGTCGCAAGTCTACTTGTGGCCAAATCTTTCTCATCCTTTGATAGCCATTTTACCGTTTCTGGATAATCTGGTAGATAGAAAAATACAAGAATGGATGATAGACAAGAAGGAATCCCTTCAATAACGAATAACCATCTCCAAGCTGACATTCCGTGGGTACCATTCATATGTCCGACTCCAAAAGCGATAGCGCCGCCAAATGCTCCCGCAAGAGTCGCGGAGGCTAGAATGAATGCGACACGAATTGAGCGTTCAGATGTACGGTACCAGAAAGTCAGATAGTAGACTAGACCTGGGAACAGTCCTATTGCGATGTTAATGACTGCCGGAGAAAAAAGGTTAGAAAGTATGTACCAGCTTCGAACATTCCGAGAAGGAATCTCACAGCTGTAACACCAGCGAAGTTATGAGTAAATCCAAGTCCAATTGTCATGATACCCCACGAGAACATTAAGAAAGATATCCATTTGCTTGGACTAAGTTTCTTGAGGAAGTAATTGGATGGTACTTCGAAAATTGCATAGGCGATCAAAAAGACCATCAACGCGATGCTGGAATGGGTTAGGAATCACCAAATCCAGGAACAAGGTCCACACATACATATATTGAAAATCAGTCATGTGTGTATCGGAAAGGAGATCATCATGAGTAGAAGAATTAAGCGTTTTGGCATTGCCTATTTTCTATCAGCTCCATACACACGACGTGAGGCCGACAAGAAGTGGGACTGACCAATGTTCGAACGATCGAGGTAACATAACAAGTAAATACCAGCACATAGAGGTACGATCCTTAGATCTTGCTTCCAAACCAATGCTTTGGTATCTGCGACATTTTCTTCCACTGTAACATAGTCTGCTTCCTCAACTCTCTACGACACGTTGTTAGATCGTTGATGAAACGAAACGCGGGGATATTCTCAACTTACCTCCTTTCCTCCTTCGAAATCGGATACGACAACCATGATAGAAGAGCGTTAAAGTAAATCAAACAACGCAGCAAATTATGTACGTAGAAGAATACAGTAGGGCAATATATACATGGCAAGAAGAATCAGAGAGAGAGATAATGAATACTACACCGCTTGAATAAAATTTCGCATTCAATGAAATCAGGCCCTGTGAAACTCCACGCGACATAACAAGAGTGGAGTGAATGGAGCGGGGATCGTGCGGCCTACAATTATTGGCACAAGCGCTGATCAGGTCTGGGGTAAAACCAAAGGGGGACTAGCGTAGAAATCATGTATGATATCTCTTAGCCTTGCACGAACTGTGGCTGAGCAGAGAAACCAATCAAATGTTTGACATAAGCCTTGTCCTATCACAGCGTGAACAAACCGCAGTCAATACTGATATGGAGACACTTGTTTGAGTTATTGAATGTCATGAAAAGATGGATGATTGATTCTTGACTTCATTTTATTTGCCTCGACTACTCAAGATTTTGGAGAAAGAATTCTAGTTCCAAGCGAAATGGCTAATCAAGACAGTCCTCTCTCTATAACATCCAGCGTCGCAGGAATATTAACCTTTGTAGCCGCTATTGCAGCAGCAATATACGTTCGATTCACCTACTTACGCAATGCTGATAACGAATACTTCCAAGTCAAAGCATCTCTTTCGTGGCATAAAACTGAATCACAGTGGCTTCATGATTTGGTTTATGCATCTGATGGCCCAAAAGATCGTTTCGGACATGAAAAGGAATATCAGATGTATGTCTCCGTGATGGAGGAACTTGGAAAACTTGAGGAGAGATTACTAGAATTGGTAACAGAAGCCGAATTGAAGGCTAGTACCGAGGATGATCAAGGAAAGAAATGGGCCTTAGTACCAAAAAGTATGGCATTTAGAACGAGTGTAGCCATGTCGTGGCTACCTGTGAGGAGGAAAGCTTTGGAATTAGTTAGGCAAAGAGATGCATTAGGAGCTAGAGTTTTATTTGCACAGATGAGCATGATGTCATCGTAAGTAGGGTACCGCATAGTTTAGGGGCTCGAAACTGACTAAATTAGACGAGTTCGAGACCAAGAATCACAAGCAAAGAAGCAAAAGGAATTAGACCACGAAAGACTTGACCGACTGGAAAGTACAGTTCATTCTCAACACGAGAAGCTAGATCGACTAGAGTCTTTAGTATATCGATTGATGCATCGTGATCGAATTGAGTCTGAGAGCGTTCGACGTTGGGAAGCTCAAAGAAATGATACTTTTGGAACCGACGATTCTCAGTCCGAAACTCCAGTTGCAACTGGAACGACTACCCCGTTACCAAAATCAGAAGCCTACGACCTTGAGCATTTTCGAAAACCAGAATTGACGGCTGTCTAGCGGAGAGTTCAGCTATACCAGTAAATTTAGTCGAGGAAACATGACTACTTTTTTCTCGCTTCTGCTTCATGAACTTGGACCACTAGCTGCTCCCTCGACTGCTCCCTCCGTTTGGCCCACCTTAGCACTTGCACCAGCGAACGGTGCACGACTTTGTCCAGTTAATTTGGTACACTTTGTAATTGGCGTTGAATGAAGAGCACCTGCCAGAACACAATCCGTAGTTGGCGCTGGCGAGGGGTCAATGGGCATCAGATGGAACCTCCTGCCTCCAGCACAGGCCCTCTCCTAAACACTGCCCAAAATCTCATTCCTTGACGACTAAAGGAATGCATATCCCTTGACCTTCAGATATATAGCACAAAATGCAACACTAGGTACTGCCCATAAAATGTTCAACTCAATCACCGCCCAAATCCAGATAGTCCCTACTGGTGGAGCCTGTTTCATTGTGGCAAAATGACCATATTCATTTGTAAGGTGTATAAGATAACATCCAGCTATTATACTAGCAGCGGAGAAAAAGATTTCGTGTACATAAGGATGCGCCTTGGCAGGTATTTGAGGTAATATATTCGACGGTTCGGGATGGGGATGGAAGGCGTAAAAGAGAAGCCAGATAACTGTTGAAATCAGCAAATATTCTGTTACGTCCAAATATAATATAAGACTTACCAGGACATGCTTGGAGTGTCCTAGAAATGATACCCTTCCAGACGATTTCTTCGGCATATTGATGTGTAACCAATACATCCAGAGTGAAATGTAACATCGTAAGACTGATTGTCCATAAAACGGAATCCCCTAGTCTTCCTATTAAGATCTCCTCATTTTCTCCATCTAATTTAGCTTGACGCTGTCGTTGAGCTTCACTTAAATTTCGTTTTTCTGCGATGTCGAGAAGAGTCTCGATGGATGGATCAGGGCCAGATCTATCTGGCTTTTTGAGCTTAAATTTCCGTTCTTTGCCCGGCATGATGTTTGCTGTCTCGGGATGAGTGATTTTATAGGGAGGAGTGTCTCGCGGCTTTCAAAAAGAGTATAAATACTTGCTAATTCCCTGCGAGCCTTGTCATCTGAAGGTAGTGGAAAATAGATGCAAGTACCTAGATAGGTATACCGAGTAACCAAGGCTGACGATTTTCAATACATGAGACGAAAGGCTGTCGAATACTTGATTAGGTCGTGTTCATGCAAGAGCGATGAATTTCATCTCATACATATCTAAACCATGTAGATTTGAATGACATTGGTCAACATTTGATCCGATCCCTTGCAGTGAACCTCGATTTATCCCTTAGCGCAAGGCTTAAGGACCCATATATTTCTTGACCGACAAACCGGGCATTTCCACTCGTTTCTATTCACGAACCCCTCTCAAATCCTAAACATACTCGATCTGCAATTATTCTCGCATATCCACACCATTTCATACTTGTCGTCGCTCCATTTCAACATACACTTCGACTCTTTAACAAAGGTTCCCCCATAAATACCTTTGAAATGCCCAAAATGCAATGGACCTATTTCCTTACCATCCCCATCATCACTTTCGCTGCATGGCAATATAGTGTCACAGTTGTTAACTCCAAATTTCCAAAACTTCGTAACAAGAAGATATGTCTATTGATCGCGCATCCTGATGATGAAGCTATGTTTTTTGCGCCAGCAATGCAAGCTCTTACGGATCCGGAACTTGGAAACCATGTTAAAATTCTCTGTTTGAGTAGTGGTATGTAAGGTGCATGATATCGAGTTAAGCATATATTGATGTGCAGTAGGTGATGCAGATGGACTAGGAGAAACTCGGAAGAAGGAACTTGTTAAGAGTGGGATGCAGTTGGGTTTGCGACAAGAGAATGATGTTTTCGTTTTCACAAGTCCGTATGTCTTCCTCGAATCTTGTCGCATAAGTACTGTTTATACTGATCGCATTTCTTAAACAGAGATTTCCCGGATAGTATGACGAAGATTTGGGATAAAGAAAAGATCGCCAACCTTTTGGCATCTGCCTTTTGCCCTCCTCACACAAGAAAAACAGATCTTACAACTGCTCCAACTGCATCTATCGATGTTATTGTGACTTTTGATGCGCAGGGAATTTCTTCGCACCCAAATCATATTTCCTTGTACCACGGTTCTCGAGCCTTGATCGCATCCATGATGCGGGATCGTCCAGGATGGCAATGCCCTATTGATCTTTATACACTTACCAGTGTCTCAATTTTCCGAAAGTACACATCTATATTCGATACCTTGAATACTATGGCAGTCGCAGCATTTTCGAAGCGAGAGATAGGCGATCATCCAAGTCCTTTGTTAATGATGAACGGGGTGGGTCAACTTAGAACTGCGCAAAAGGCCATGACAACAGCACACAAGAGTCAGATGAGGTGGTTCAGATGGGGTTGGATTGGAATGTCAAGATATATGGTCATTAATGATTTAAAGCTGGAAAAAGTCGTTGTGTAGATGCGCGTTTGAAAGGTACAGGTTAGGGTTATGAAAAAGAGAAGACTCTATTGTGCAGTGCACAGTACGAATGACCTTTGATAAAAATATCTCTTGCGCATAAGAGAGTATGAATGGATGAGAGATGAGTAATGCGTATACGAAGTCAGCATGCTTCTTTTGATCTCGTTTTGTATTGTTTGTTATTTTTTTGTTCTCTTCCGCAAGATGCCTACAGACCGGGCTGGAAAGCCATCAGCCTTTCATCAAACTTGCTTGTTGTATTTAGACAGATATTTCTCTACTTCATGATACTTCTCTTATGAGCCATGATTCATTTTATTTTCAATTTTCTTGTTCGTTGAATCTAGTCATAGAGCTGACATTCAAACATCTAAATTTGATTCTGTCTTCGTTATTTGTGACTAAATCAGAAGATTTCAAAATCTGGCGTCCATCACCATTCAGAGCCTAGATTGATTTCTGATACCGCGCATTCTACTGTCTTTAGTCTTACATACCTTAACTATCATCACTAGTACCAGCTGTCTGCTTATAAAATCAACGCCAAACAGGGACAATGTCAAAGAAAGGCAAGGAAGTAATACTCGCATCGAATCAACGCAATATGGTTTCGGAACAAAGTGAAAAAATGGTAAGGATTTGTTTCTTTTCCAGCTACTTTCACCAAGTTTTCAAATCATGATTCCATATGAAATCAGACTCTCATAACTTGAGGTCTACTTTCTCATATCAATCTAGATGTAAATGGGAATCTTGCGTCAAAATACCTCTGTTCTAAGGATATCAATGGCCTGAAGTTTCGTTCTCATTCATATTGGTATAGAATATTTCTCATAACTTATTTTCTTCATCTAGTCTCGCAAACCTCCATTAACGCTGCAGTCGACAAATCGGCTGATGAAAAAATCAAAATCGAAATTAAAATCAGATATTGTATCATCCACCTCGCTATCTCAATCCTCCAAGCGGAAAACAGAAAATCTGAAGCATACACAAGATCAACACCAAAAGCAACAGCAATATGTGAGTGAGCAAGAACAAGAAATAGAACAGGAATTGGATATTATCGGTACCCTCACGTTTGAGAGAGCACAGTTAGAAGAAAGAGTTCTAGGATTGGAAAAGAGGGTGCGAGAATTGGAGATGCAGGGGGAAAGGGATGTGAGGATGATTTTGTGGATGAGGGTGGAGATGGCGAGGTTTTAGGAGTGGTGGAGATGGGTTGAGAGGGGAAGGGGTGAGTGATGAGGGAGAAGAAATACAGAAAAATGAAGGATGTTAGAGAATACGAATAGGGAATGGAGTCTGAGGGGTTTTTTTGGGGGGGGAGGGGGGAGGATTTCTTAGTATCACTGATGATAGTAGATTGCATAAAAAGGAGCTTCTGAGATCCACCTTTGTGGACTTGTATTCATCTAGCTTCCCTTTATCTTTTACTGTTTTGCTTGTTTGAATTAATGTCCTCGCATAAACTCTCCACCTCTACAATCCCCCTCAATTTCTCTCCCCCCACCTCACAAATCCTCCCTAACAAAACTCGCAACCCAAACTCCCATCGCTTCCACCCCCTTCACACCCCCCTCTACATTCCCCAAGCTCGCATCCAAAACATCATACATCATCTCCAGCACATTCCCCTCCTTCCCCGCAACATCCTTCACCCTCCTCAACTCCCCGTCCTTCCACCTCCCCACATTCCCCACCTCCCAAACCCCATCTTCCAGTCCACGTTTATCCTTAACCATCTCCCTCTCAACCCTCCACCCTTCCTCCCCCATAACTTTCCGCATCTGCGTTGCGCTGCGCACACATCTTACATTTCCGCCTCCTTCTTCTTCTTCCTTTTTGAAGCCTTCTGAGACGGCTTGTAGCATGATTGCGAGGAGATGGGGAAATTGGGCGGGGGGAGGGGGGGTGCTGAGATCCCATCCTGCGATGCAGAGTTGGGTTTGTTTTGTGAGGAGATTGGGGGTGGGATTTGAGTTTTGGGTGGATGATAGGGAGGAGATGTAGGAGATTAGTTTGGGAAAGAGGGAGGGAGAAGAGAAGTAAAAGGTGCTGTGGGACAGGATGATGTGGGTGTATGGTCTTAAGTTTTGGGTTATGGGTGAGGAGGAATAGTGGGAAGAGAGAAGTGATTCGAGAAAGGGAATTGGAAATGCGTTGTGGAATGTGATGCGGTGGCCTAGTGGACCGGATTTTAGTTGGGCTTGGGCTTGGGAGAGGGTCCATGGTGAGCCTAGGTATTGTTTATTAGATCTTCGATTTGTGAGAATATAATTTCATTCCCTCTCAACACTCAACCTTTGACGGTGGAGGGACAATGTTCATAAAAATTTCAGGAAAGGAAAAGAAGTAGTGAAGAGTTCAAGAGTAGCAAAGAAAGAACATATCAATACCATAATCAGGATCCCCTGGATCAACAGCATCAACATGTCCATTCTCCCCAACTTGTGCAGCAAGTACCAATGTTGTATCACCCTGACCACAGCCTATTTCGAGGACTTTTGATCCCGGTGGGATGGACCAGAAATTTACCTAGTTTTCTTTTAATAAGATTTTGCTGCCTTGTGCTCTTCATCTTGTAAATATTTGAGGGAGAGGGGACAAAAGGCCATGTGAGATAGGAGAATGATGGATTGAGGAGGAAGAGAGGGAGCAGGTAGAAGAAGGGAAAAGAAGAGAAAGGACAAACAAGTTCAACACGATGCCTAATTTGTTCAAGCAGCGTTTTATTTCTTTTATTATCATGTTCAGTAGGTGAACTGCTTGTCTGGGGAAATAGGTGTCAAGTATTTCTTGAGGAATTATGGTTTCCGCCATTGTGTATAATGTTTAAGAAATCAGATTAATGTGTTGAGATGAAGAAAAGAATCGTTATGGGAGATTCAAGGGAGATTTGTGAGAATGTCAAGTATTTTGATTGTAATCAGTGGTCGAGACAATGATTGAGAGAAGATAGAAATACTTGTCTGATGAAGCTTGAAAGTTTGAGTCATACACTAGTGTGACTATGACCCCCATTCATGCATCGTGAATTCTAATCACATCACCTGCATATAGGGAGGGATATAGGGCTGCTTATTGTGGCACAAAGTTTCAAAATTCTCTCATCTGGTAACACTGTTTTTCGTAGTGAAAATGAATTCGAAGATGGATCTGGCCCGCGAGTATGTCCAAACTGAATAACAGTGTGATGAAACTAGATGAAACGAGATGAATTTATAGAGTATCATGGTAATCTATTTAATTTTTGAATCTATGGTCCTGCACGACTTTGGCTGCTAATTGAACTGGCCCACCAACGGCCTCTCTGTCCCGATTGTATCGGTATTCATTTTTTCTATTGAGAAGTCTTGCCAAAGACTTTCTTTGTCGTCTCTTCTTTGACCTGGTATCTCCATAAACCCTTCTCCATATCCTCAATTTTGTATCTTCAGATTTCCCAGTATCTAAACGTACATGACCTGTATATGTTTGATAAGTCAACTCTCCTCGCAAAAATGTTTTATAGTTATTGACTATGTCTGGAACCTTCTGAAATGCCCAGTTTGCATGGTCTTTAGACAAGTATTCAGCTGGCCGATAGATGAGATAATTGACCCATTGTCGCATATACATCCTGCTAACCCTCAATTTGAAACGGTAAAATATGAAGTCTCTTTGCCGAATTTGTGTTATTACCGAGTCTGGCTTTCTTCGTTTTAAACTACTTTCGTATAGGATCCTGTACCGATCTACTCTTTTGGCCAATCTATTGTGTAGTTGACGAGCCCTTGCGATTTGAATTTGGGCAGTTCCAATTTGTCGGTTATAGAGAAGGTGGCGAATGTAGATGTTGTACATTGAAAGATTGGGTTCGACGTTATAATGCAGAATCATATTATTCCAAACTTCGTTCATGCTAGACGAGGGCAATACTCCTTCGTCAAATCCCAAATCGCGTTGAGCGGCACTTCCCCGTCTTCTAGCAAAAACTGCAGTCCATTCCAATAAGTCTTGCCAAGCCCGCTTCGGAATATCAATGGAGTACTTTCGTGATACTTGATCCATTACATGTATAGCCATTGGTAAATCGTTATTGATACAAAACATATGGATGATCGTACGAAGTAATCTTCGTGATGGATACAATGGAGAGTCTGGAAGACGTGTATTGAGCTTTGAATTCTCACCGTTTTTCAATTCGATATCAATGTTCCACACTCGCTTGAGAATTGTTTTAGCAGTCTCAAGGTCTCCCTCTCTACTTGCCGATATCATCAACAAGCAAAATGTTTCCTCATTCCCCATCAGACCCGCCTTTCCCATTTCTTGAAATAATTTATTGACAGAAAGTCTGACTCCATTGTTAGATCCGATTCGGTGTCTATTGAGTTGATAAGGTCTGTTGTCCCATTGACGGAGATCCTTATGGTGAGACACGACTCTTAGTCTTTCAGAATGGTAAGGGCTAAGAACATCCGACCAACACATGGTAGCCATGTAATAATTAAAACATTCCACATCTGGTAGAATCTTTCTATTTTCCATCACTTGAAATTGATTGGAAATCAAAGACTTCCATGTCAATTCTGAAACTTCCTGGTGACCTGTAAACTTTGCAGCTTTGAGGAGCATTTTGTATTCGGACAGATGGATTGGATACTTTATTTGTCGTTTCATAATGATTCGACGCAAATGCCAAAGATAGACAGTGTAGGCACGATGAGTTCCGTCATAGTCAAGAGTATCCGTTCTCATTTCCAATAAATCTTTATGCTTGAAGTCTTGTAACAATGCCTTGTATCTTCCGAAAAAATGTTTGGGATCTAGTAATCTAAGGATTTCGGAAAATGTATTCGGAGGAATATCCAATAAAGGCGAATAATTCACACCAAAATTATCCACTTTGGAAAGTTTTACTAGTACTTTGAGAAGTTCATGGGGATCTCGCAACTGAAGTGCTCTGAGCACATTCTTGTATTCAGAAACCATTTTAGCTTCTTTGAGGAGGATTCTTCGTTGAGCCTGATTAACGGGCAATCCCACACCAACTTTTCGAATGACAGAAACCAGATCAGACCCATCGGATACTTCATCGTGTTCTCCGGGAGTCGGAATTTCAAGTGGGTATATATCTCCGTATGCTTCTTGACTTTGAGATTTTTCGGTTGCATGCTTTCCAACCCACCAGTCCTTTAAATTTTCCTCTTTACTCCAAGGTGGCTTCATCCATTCCGGTGTTTTGAAGAATGTCTTCACATTTCGATGTTTGTTCCTTATCTCGTATCGTCTCCAGTATGCTTGTTTTGCTGCCTGCGATCCATTGTTGATGATCTCATCTTCTTCCTCGAATTGCTCGATGTTCGTTGCCTCTTCATTTCCACTTCCTTTTCGCACAAAAGTACTGGGACCATTTCTTGGTCCTGTCGATTCGTATAACCATCTTCTCCCATTGTATTTTCTATCGGATTTCGTAAAGGGTGGCATATGAAGAGATGTAGCGATTGTGGACTTGCGCGTCGCAAAACCGCGCAAGAAAGGCCCCATTAGATGTGATTTTGAAAATCATCATTCTCCCACCCTTTCTATTCTCTTCTCGCATTTACCATGTAATTGATGAGATCAATTGAATTGTAATCTGGGGAAACCTGGGGAAAGTTGAATGGGTCCACTTGGTGTTGTTAATGGCGGGAAGTTAAAAGTGGTGGTTTGAAAGTGGTGGGTTTGGTGGATTTCGCTTGATTATTTGAAATTTTTAGTGAGCGCGGCAAATCCCGCCGTCTAAAGCAACAACCTCTATGCGATTCAGAGGTAAATTCAATACGTCAATCCTGGAGACCATTCACAACAACAAAAGTTCGTCGGCATAAAACGAAACAAATATGGCAGATATTGATGATGGTACATCTGCACCAGCGGAACCTCTTGATTTGGTGCGACTTTGTCTCGACGAGGTTGTTTATGTGAAATTGAGGGGAGACAGAGAATTGAAAGGAAGGCTACATGTGGGATATACCCCTGCAAGACTTTGCGGTGCTTATACTGATAATGGGTAGGCTTATGATAGTCATTGCAATTTAGTATTGGGAGATGTGGTAGAGACAATTTATGTTGTGGAGGAGAGCGAAGAAGATGATGGAGAGGAGATCGTAAAGGTTGGTCCGTATCCTACTTGACATGCGCTTTCGACTAACAATTATTCGCAGACGGTTGTCAAGAAATCCGAGATGTTATTTGTTAGAGGCAAGTGTTTTTGGACTCTCATTTGGTCTTCGTTGTATCTGACATTCTTTCAATAGGCGACAGTGTTATACTTATCTCGCCCAGATCCTCATAAAATCAAATACCGACATTCTATTACACAACGAAAACGAGAAATTTCTAGGAAAGAGAGACCGCGAAGGTCGGAGGATGAGAGAACGATATGGCAGGCAAAAAGGGCAAATTTCACCACGTTCTGGCCACAGATACCAAAATTCGAGGACCACATAGGCCGGGAAGGATAGATAGGCGCGAGACGGAAGAACAAATAATATATGTAACAATTCCAGCCAAAATACCCGGGTTCAGACAGACGTGAGATTGTGTAGTGCCGTGGGTACTCGATTGACATCTGGCGTATACAAGCATGTCCGCGGTTGTTTGGCTGCTCTGACTTTCACAGAGCTCCTGGTTTGAATGTTTTGGAAGGTATGGAATGCTGTGAGTTGTTACACCTGGGTCCATTGTGTCAATGCAAAGTTGCATTAATTCTCGCAAAGTGTTCCTATTCGAGAATGTATGAATGAGATATACCTTGACGCGCTTGGTCCTGCTCAAATTCAGTTGCGCAGCAGAATTGCGCCGACTCTTTGTTTCCTTGTCATTCACTTGCAGATGTTCATTGCAAGCAAGTTCGTCAAGGAGAAAGCCATAGCCGACCGGGCATAGATATATTCCCAAACTATCTCAAAGGAGGGGCTAGAGCTGAAATTATAGCTCGTGGTTGATTCTACTACATACTACCCCAAAGTGTAATTACCATGAGCTTTTTGTAAGAATGCTTCTTCTAAATGATGAAGTTTCCTATCTTAGCCATTATGAGAGCAGATTCTATGTCATGCCCATCGACATTCTGATCACAACCTTGAGCTCAAGTTAATGCGTACCAGTGACTACTTCATTTAATCACACTAAATTAAACACGTACGCTTACTTTGAAAAGAGGAAGCTTGGGATGGACATCTAGATCTTGATGTTGTCACGTTCTTGCTAAAATCTCAACATGTTACTTTTTCCGTTCTATACTTATACTTTCTGGTTGACATGGGGTTCTTGAGCCTCATGCGTCACTTGTAATGTGTTCAGCACGTATATATGTACAGATGAAATTGGCGGTATCCCGCAACAACTGTAGATTATAATATACAGATATAATTATGTTTTGCAAGTTAAAGTTAGATAAATTATCATGAGTGTCTTTCCAGCCAGAAAAGATGTAGGAACTCAGCCTCAAGGGAATGACTCAAAGATCTATGATTCATTCATCCTGAGATCCTTATCGATAAAGCTTCACTTAGACTTTACACACCGAACAGTCACCTCCCACTGTATACTTAAGAACTACTGGTTTCCATTGATAACTCTTTTGCATTCAATTCACTATTATTCCGGATTACCATATATTACCTAGGTACCTACTTCAAAGCAGTCTTTTATGATCCTACGAACATACTGCAAGTAAATTAAGTTACTGCCACAACTCTTTCTTGGAAGGCGGACAAACGGAAACATGACTTCAAAAGGCAAACAGCTTCCACATGAGCGGTGGAAAGGCGAAACTGTGTTAATACCCTTTGGCAGACTTTATTTCATATTACTAACAGACAATAGGCCCTGAGCGAGTTCGCGGAATACGTCGAAAAGCAACAAGCACTTCGATATCCCTCTTATTCCACTTCCAGTTCAACAACAGGTGGTCCCTCAACCACCGCAACATCAGTTACTACCGTAGAAGATCATGCCGAACTTACAGATATCTTAAACTCTCTCGATATAGCAGATACCAGTCCTCAAGTACGAATAAAAGAATTACTGCTGTCGACCGACGAAGACCAATTAACGCTCCTCAAAAATGTTCTGGAGTTGCGACTGGAGGAGGGACATGGTGAGACTATTTTTGAAATTGGATTCGAGAACAATGGTGATGCAATGGGATTCAATAAAGAAAAATGGGATGTTGCCTTGAAAAGACTAAAGGAAGCGGCAGGGGAATTGAACAGTGATTGTCAATTACTGTTAACGAATGGAGTGGGTGGCGATGTAGAGGGTGAAACTGGAGAGTCAAAAGAGAAAGATTGTACAGGGAAAGTTCTAGTACGACAGCATCCTGCGAGTGTGGAGGAAGTCATCGAGACAAGAATTGCTGTGGTGGGAAATGTCGACGCGGGGAAAAGTACTATGCTGGGTGTATTGGTCAAAGGTGGGTTAGATGATGGAAGAGGAAAAGCAAGAGTCAATCTCTTTCGCCACAAGCACGAAATAGAGAGTGGAAGAACCAGTTCTGTTGGTATGGAAATTATGGGGTTTGATACTATGGGCAAAGTTGTCGCATCTGATGTTCCAGGTAGAAAACTATCATGGGAAGAAATTGGAAAACGATCCGCAAAAGTTATATCCTTTACCGATCTGGCTGGTCATGAACGATATCTACGAACTACCGTGTTTGGGCTCTTATCTTCGTCTCCGAATTACTGTTTACTAATGGTCGCTGCAAATAATGGGCTCATTGGTATGAGTAAAGAACATCTTGGTATCGCTCTTGCGTTAAATGTACCAGTTATGGTTGTCATTACTAAAATCGATATTTGTCCTCCTCAAATTCTGGAACAAACCATCAAGCAAATTACCGGCATTTTAAAAAGTCCTGGGGCCAGGAAAATACCAATCTTTATCAAAAATCGAGAAGAATGTATTAATACTGCCACACAATTCGTCAGTAAACGGATTTGTCCAATTTTCCAGGTTTCCAATGTTACTGGAGAATCTTTAGATCTCGTTCGAGCTTTCCTCAATATTCTACCTCATCATGGCCATTATGATGCCGAGGCACCTTTCGAATTCCATATTAATGATACTTTCTCCGTTCCATTCGTAGGAACTGTAGTATCAGGGATCGTAAAGTCTGGCGTTGTCCACGCAGGTGATACTGTACTCGTTGGACCTGACTCTCTTGGTCAATTCACAACTACAACCATTCGTTCCATCGAACGTAAACGAATACCAGTTCCGGCTGCATCTGCTGGTCAATCAGCTTCGTTCGCATTAAAACGTGTTCGAAGAAAAGATGTTAGAAAAGGAATGGTTGTTCTTCCAAAACTCGAACAGAATGCTCCTAAAGTTTACCGAGAATTTGTCGCTGAAGTTTTGATTCTTTCTCATGCCACTACTATCAAAACAAAATATCAGGCAATGTTACATGTTGGTCCTGTCAGTCAAACGTGCGCTATTATTGATATTGATCGAAGCTATATTCGAACTGGTGATAGAGCAACAGTCGCATTCCGATTTGTACAGAGACCGGAATACCTGGCTCCGGGTGACAGGCTATTGTTTAGGGAGGGGAGGACGAAAGGGTTGGGAATTGTGAAGAGTGTGGGCTATGATCCTGCGAAACCGCTGGGAGGCGTTAAACCTGAAGGCGATGGCACAGAAGCTGTAGAGACGAATACTCCTGCTGAGACTTCAAAAGCTCCTTGATGGGTTTGGGGAGCTGGGAAGATTACATATTAATATTTCACGTTTCATTGTATCATGGGGATAGGATCATATTCATGGTAAAGGCAGAAGGTGGTGTACATGGGAGATGGGGTGGGTAGAGTCACTGATTGTTTATTATGGGGTTATGAAATGAGTTTACGAGTTAATGCATATTTTTCATTATACAAATAAAATCTAAAAGTAGATTTCGAGGTATAAATAGTGACAGAATCAGAGCAACCGCATTCTTAAGCTCGAGAGTCTTCCTAATCTGTCAGACCCAAAGATCTTGAACATCTAGATCGAAGCTACGTACAAGGCAATTCCCAAGCATCTAAAATCTAATACTTCAGCTAAACTAAATAAAGTAAATTAATAACCCCCAGTTTGTTTGGAAATGAGGTACCCAGTAAGCCACAATTACACCCAACCAACTTGCCTCCTGGCATACTGGCCTCTAAAAACCTGCACCACAACACGTGATATGACGTCGACAGAAATCCGGGGTACATAAGTGGACTTAGGAACGTCATCAATAGCTTTCTCGATATCAAGGTCTATGAATGGGCTAGAAGCACAAGATTTTCATTTCCGGGATATTTTTGATTTTGAGATGGATGTGAAGAGAGATTGTGATTGGTGTGATTAGTTGAATTGATGCGTTTTACGATTTGTTTTATTTGGAAAATGGAACTTGTGGCTGGCCATTATAGTGGGATTTTCTGGGAAAGCAGGTAAGTGGTAAGAAAGGAAGAACAAGGCGCATTTCTTTGTTTAGCATAAATTTGTCCAATGGCGTGCTGGGAGGAGTTGGGGTTATGGGCACTACGTCAGTTTTTGTGCTGTGAGAAGTAGTCGTACAATGGAGTGGGATTGGACATGTGGTTAGTATAGGGGTGTGAGTTCAGGTTTTTTCTTAGGCGTGATTTTGGGGGATGCGGATTGGATGGGCTTGGAGGGGTGAGAGGGGTGAATTGGATAAAGGGTGGGAAGGGTCTTTTTCTTGTTTCTTGATTATATTCTGTTTTGTTATATCAGTGAACGCATACCTACCTGATATTGATTAGACATCGCTTTGCTTGTTTGCTTCTTTTGATACAAACATACTCACCCACAGATACACACATACAACAAATAAAAACAAAACTTCACATACAATCAAACCCCAAACGCAAGTATGGAAACAGTAAATAACATCGCGGCCGCCGCATCAAAGGTTATCTGGGGCGAGCCTCAAGAAACGACCGATGCGGCAAATGCAACGGTTGTGCCAGAGACGAAGGGAACGGAACCGATTAGTGGGGAGTTGGGCGATACGAAGAAGGGGGAGCCGTATGATTTGGGGAATGCGGGTATGTTTGTCTTGATTTTTGTTTTTGTTTTTGGGGTT
Source organism: Botryotinia convoluta (assembly GCA_004786275.1). Lineage (NCBI taxonomy): Eukaryota > Fungi > Ascomycota > Leotiomycetes > Helotiales > Sclerotiniaceae > Botryotinia > Botryotinia convoluta. The sequence continues at coordinate 82,407 of PQXN01000060.1, read as the reverse complement.
TGGTTCTTGGGTAGATGGAAGTGGGGATGAGATGAAGATGCAGGAGGAGGGGAAATGCGAGAAGATGGAATAAATAACAATAATAAAAAGATGAATCAGTCCGCTAACCCACCACCAGATTCCACAACCACACAAAACACCCTCTCCTCCCTCACCGACAGCACCACTTCCACTTTCACACCCACCGACACCACGACCCTCTCTCCCCCCGGCCTTGCCGCCAAACCTCTCGATTCCTCCTCTATCTCCACCTCCCCAACTCCCGACTCCATATCTCGCACTCTCGCCGAAACACACATCGCGCCACTTTCCTCTACCGATTCCTCCAATCCATCTACCACCTCCTCTTCCTTCAAACCTACTTCTGAAAAGCCTTTAATCTCGGAACATATCAATCCCAATCTTCCCGAAACATCTACACCTGGCGAGAAATCCCTCCCCACCTCCGTCCCAACCACCGATATCCCCTCCTCAACCACCTCAACCTCGAACAAAGCCATCGACCCCAGCACCCCCAACCTCGCACCCCTCTCCTCACTCGCAACCGAAACTCCAAACCCAACCGGTAAACCAATCGAAAAACCAAGCAGCACAGCCAACGCCCAAGGCGTCCCCACCGATCTCCAACCGCTCGGATCAAAATCCGAATCCGAAAAACAAGACACTCAAGGCACAGGCGAAAAACACATCAAGAGTTCGGGGCTGGTAGCCGAAGGAGGCGGTTTCGATGCTACGAGGCCTGGGGCTGGGAGGGAAGCGGATCGATTATTGGGCAGGGAGGGGAGTGCTGTGGGGGGAAGTGAAGGAAAGGGAGAGACAGGTAGTGAAGAGGAACATGGGGAGGGAAAGAAGGAGGGAAAATTAACGCATTTGAAGGAGAAGATTAAGGAGAAGTTGCATAAGCATTAGGGTTGTGGATAAATGGTTAGGGGGTGATAGGAGTGATGATATCAATTATGTTTATTGGGATTCGGAACTAGGGTTGAGGGTTTTGAGGTTTATTTCTTGACTTTTTTTTCTTGGGGAATATGGATTTTGTATGATGTATGATGATATGCGTCATGAGATTATATGAAACGGAATGAAATGAAATGATAATTCATGAATTTGAGCCTGTCAGTATGAAAATGCATTGTGATGTATGTGATGGATATGATGTGAAATGAGAAGCATTAGGCCATGATATAATAGCAATGAAAATATCACAACAATGCCCTTAGACACAATACCACAATGTTATGTAGACTCTACAAACCATACAACATTTCACCCGACAAAATGATAACAAACGCAATAAATCTATAGAATAAATTCCATTCTGCTATCTAGCTACCTAGTATTCTAGTTCTAGTGTACACATAAAACTCAAAATAAAAACAAATTTCAAGCAACTCCATGTCATTTCCAGATTTACTTTGGAGCCATCATGAGTATTCTCAAAACTCGAATGCCGACTTTCGAAAAGCAGGAACATTCTAGAAATGTGAAGAGCACTCCCCAGACCAACTGAGATAGAAGCGACAATATGTAATGATCCATTTTTCAATACCACCGCGGCGCAACTTTAAAGACCTTCTAGAAAATCAAAATCATCGTTACTGAATTTGAGAATGTCATCCTTGGAACCTGGAGCAGTAGCAAGCTCGTTGCTGTTGGAAGTGATTTCGTCGTTGCTAGAATCGACCTCGTTGCTGAAAGCAGCATTGAGAAGAAGATCGTTGCTACTGTGAGTAATGCCGTTTGTGTGAACCCCGGTCGTGCGACTAGAAACTCCGTTGTGGATGGAAGCGGTCATACTATCATTGTCATTGCGAAGAATGCCATTATTGCTGTAAGCAATGCCGTTGCTTCCTCCATTGACTTCGTTGCTGCTAAGAAAAGTGTCATCGCCTTTGCGAAACTCCTCGTAACTGCTTCTTGGACCTTGGTTTTCGCTGCGAGGGATTTCATTACTGCTGACCACGCGAGGAATAACATTTTGGATTTTGGGACCAACAATTCTCTTTCCGTTCTCAAATCGAACTGGTTTATGAGTTTCTTCAAAGACCAAATCCCCAGAGTTTGGTTTTCTCTCATTTGCAAGCTTCTCTCGCTCAATACGCTCTTGGTCAATGTCCTTGTCCGAACGAATTGGGTCCCAAGTATCCCAAAGTTGACGGCCTTTTTCTAGCGACAACTCTCTCTTTGTGGGAGAGGATGCAAATGTATAAAGCGAGTTTTGACCACCCGACTGAACAGATGAGAGCTGTGTGTATGAATTGCTCTGCTCAATTTGCTGATCCAATTTCCAGGACTTTTGTGGAGAGCGTTCCTTCTGCTTGGAGGGAGTAGTGTTCAATGTATTAATTCCAATCTCATTTTCAGCAGTAACTTTCTTGGGTGAAGATAATAGCTGAAGAGCCTGCATGCGATCCAATGTACGACATTCTTCGCATCGACAAGGTTGACCACAATTATTACTGCATCCATGACCACAGTCAAGCAGCTTTTCACAAGGTTCTTTACAGAGAACTTGATCATGAGGAGTTGGATGGCACTTATAAGGACATAAATGGCCACACGGCAACATGCCACCACAAAACTCATGACAACCACCACTTAGATCTTCCCAATGTTCAGGCTCTGAGACATATGAGTGATTCTCATGCTTAGAGCATAAAATAGGCAGCTTAGAGCCAAATCTCTTCTCATCCAATAGATGCAAAAGAATCGGCATCCAAAGCTTATCTCGAGAGCCATTGTCAGCTTCTTGCCCCGCAACAGTAAGTGCATTCCCAAAGATGTAGAGACCACGTTGTGCACGAGACAAAGCAACAACCACACGATTCTTACTTCGTAAAAATCCCACCGAACTATGAGGATTACCTCTTACTAATGATAGCAAGATGACTTCATTTTCCTCGCCTTGATACGCATCAACGGTATAGACCTTGAAGTATGGTGTTGCAACGCTTGTGACACGTCGACTAAGCTCCTTTAGGAGTAATTTTCGTTGGCCATTATAGTACTATCAATCTATTAGCCAAGGATTGTAGGGAAGTTAGGATCAATCCATACTGTTAATACAGTAATTTTTCCTGGCTTAACACCATTAATAACTAAGTAGTTGAAGAATCCAGCAACCATTTCAGCTTCCGGAGCATTATAACAACTCATGTTGACATCTCTATGTTCTTGCCATTTGTGTGAGAAGAAGTATGAATCAAAATTCATGCCAGGAACTGGAGGGCGATGATTGACTCGGTCTCGTACATTCTGGTGATCATGAAGATCGACATAAAACGGATTCGGTTCAATACATAAAAGCTCTCGAATCTCTGGAATCATACGACGTTGTTTGTTCAGCATTGTGTAAGCCATACCATTATTAACAAGTCTCTCAAACAAGGAAATTGACATGTAATATGGGTGTGACATGAAGCGGTCAAGTGTAGTATTTGCCGTCAATTGTCGATGATCTCCCACAAGTATCACTTGCTCAAGAGATGGAATAATACCTGCTGTGACATTTGCTTCTAGAGTTTCTGCCGCTTCTTCGATGAGTAGTACACTCGGATTTAAAGCAGAAAGTAGTCCTCTATATTTAGATAGACCAGTTGTCGTACAACCAATGACTCTTGTGTCTATGTTATCAATGAAATCGGCATCACGTCTCCACTATTTTTATCAGTAAACTTTATCATTTATGAAAGAGTTGACATACCTTTGACATCTTCAAGTTATTCATCGAGGCTCTGTAACTGTCGAATTTCTCACTGAGCTTATGGGTCAGCTGATCATAGTAGAGCTTTTCCCAGTAGCAATAAACATGACCGCGATACTTGTCTGGAATGTCGAGAAGACTCCCAACTCTAGCGAGTATGTTCTTGGGAGAATTCTTGCCGATGGCTCGGGTACCAAGAGTTTTACCTGTATATGAGCGACTGAATGGAACCCACGTCCCGTTTAGAGCATCCATGACATCATTCGCTTGGACTTCGACTTCGTTCTCTTGCAATTGATCAAACTCCTGGTCGGGATCTTCTATCTCAAGATGCTTGTTAATCACTGGAGTTCTCGGCATGCGGACTTTCTGTGCTCCAAGCCCTATGATACTAGTAAGCATAGTTAAGCAAACATGCCTGAGCTCTTGTATACGTACAAGATTCAAGAGGATCGACATTCTCATCTTGCGTATCCGCCGAGTCGCACCAACCAGCCTCGAAGAAAGAGTCATACTGTTCTTGACTCATTACGCCAGACTCCAAAAGAACTCTAGCGGGTAAAATTCTAAAGGCAATCATGGGGGAAAGCATTGATTCAATAGAATCAATCAAGTTATTGTGTGCTTTGCCAGCTGATCCGACGCCGCCATTGAACTGCTTAGTTTTCAATTTTTTGTGCTCTTCACGGAGCTCATACAATGTTCGTGCTAGGATTGTCGAATTTTTCTTGTCACATCTGCTCCCCAGACGCACAAAATTTTTCTCGAAACCAGCAATGTGGGTGAGTAATTGATCAAGAGCATGATTAGTCTGAGCAGCGACAATGATCGGTCCATTGCCCCTGTTGCACAACATGGTTTTGAGAGCTTGGACGGAAGTAAACGTCTTACCAGTACCAGGCGGGCCCTATCGACGAGGGTTGAATCAGTTCAGAGCTCCATGCGCCAGCAAAATTGAAAATAGTGAAGAAGAACATCTCACCTGTACAATTGCTAAGCTTTGAGTGAGCATACGCTTACAAGCCGCGAGCTGGGAGTCATCCATGCCTGATTTTGGGAGAATTGGAAACTCCTTCAAAACATTGACATGGCACAGATTGTCGTCTTCTTCGTCGGTAAGTTCTGAAAGATGATCACCACTCGACAGGGCAATCGAACGAAGGTCGAGACAAGGTCTTTCCTTGATATGATCAGGTGGCAAAATATCTCTATCCATTTCAATCAGATACTTTTGGATATAGGGTCTATTCTCATTAGTATTCTGTTCATTTTTACTTCCTCAATCTTCATTCACGTACGAATCTTCAGTGGCCAATTTTTGAAGTGCTACAAGCACATGACGGTACGCCTCAAAAAATCCCACTCGTGACTGGATCATAATATATGCTACAAAAGACATTAGCTTCTACTGAATGTTGCGGGAATTGTGCGACTAACACTCTGTTGGATTCAATACAATGTCTTTGTCATCCCCAAAGAAGATATCAACTTGTGGAGGGTCACAGTCTAAGCCACCTTCTATGGGCCTAGCTGCGACAGTACCAACCTTACACATGGAACGAAACTTATCGCTAGTTGGACTTAAACACACGAGACTGCCTTGTGTAAGTCTGCTTGACTGCTCCCACCGAATTCTTTTGCCTGCTTTGTCACTTGAAAATTCGATCCTGAATGCTGGACCGAGATGGCTCAGTTGGAGCCCAACGAGGTGGACCTATAACCGTATTAGTAAGAACGTCTTTGCTCACTGCTATGTCGCACCACATACGTCTGTATAGATGGAAGTGTCTTGTGTGTCACTCATATCATTATTTTTTCTGAATGTACTAACAGACTGACGAAGAGGAGCAACTGCATCTTCTCGTAGAATCTGATAATGAAAACCAAGATATTCTTCCTTAGAGCCCCAAGCCCCATCGATATTGTTGTGTGGCAGACGAGGATCGAATTCTTTCGGCTCCGCCAACCTTTGGTAATCCATTGGCTGCTCTGGACCATCCTTGTCTTGCCATGATACATCTTGAAGAATTTCTTCACTAGTTGGAATTTCGGGAAGATTTCTCCAAGATTCGAGGAAGTTGATTCTTGCGTAAGGTTTCTGCACATGCTCTCGCAATACACGATCCGCAAAAGCCCTACTGTATACCATGGTCGCGGTTTCTTCTCTACAACCAGAAGTCAGTCCAAACTTTTAAACCTTTTAGTTTCGTCAAGCATGTGATCTTACTGACTTTGGTGTGTGAGCTCTAGGTCATCCCCTAGGTAATTCAATGGCTGCGATGTAGGTATTAGACTCGCATTATCTTTAATTACTAGATGGAAAATGGAATGAGGTTTGTGAAAGGTCGAATTCCACGGCGATTGTCGTTTGAAAGATGGGCTTGTGACCTCCCAAGACTCTTCAGAGTTTAAAGGTATCTAAACGGGTTGCCCAAGACTATGAAAGTGACAGTATAGACTTCAACTTCATACGCAAGCGGATGGGAACAATGTTTTGATTGACTGAGCAAATACAAAATTTACGGTCTTGGAGGAGAATTTCAAGCGCGGCAAGACGTTGAGAAATCTTATAATAGTCAGCATCTTGTGTGCCAATGTGTGTCAAACAATCCTATAGAGCTGGATTCTCTCACCTGAAGTGTTGCCGGCCGGAATTACTTCAACTAAATTCCCGGCCGTTGAGGAAGAATCTGATTGTCTAAAGCCGTGCTTAAGCTTTTGAAGACAATTGCCGATGTCGATAACTATGTGATATGGCGCGTTGAAAATTATATATTGGTCGCAAGCGTTCATTCATGAAACGTGCAATTGATCCCACAAGGAGTTGATATCAATTCTTCTCAATCGATCTCAATGCAAGATTTTGTTATGCAAGTGATTCGAAGGTTGCCTAGAGAGCGAGATCGGAACTCTCGAAATACCTAGAAGAAAATTTGGTAGAATTCACTTTGTCGAGCCTTCCCAAAACAATCCAAATTTACAAGCGAGAATCGGAATGAGATCGAAAAATACGTGCAACTTAGAAAGGCGAAAAATGATAAGTGTTTCGGAATCCTCTTCAACACCTATAGAATTAACTCTCCAAATGATACCTAGGTAGTGAATGAAGAGATGAAAAATGTAAAAAGAAGAGAGGTGAATACCTAGTATGGACTTCTGGGAAGTTTCTGAAGCGTGTACACTTCCTCTTCCACTCGTTTGCAAGCCTTGTATCTGCTCGGTAGCTTGCAGTTTGCATATTGCATATATTGGGACTTTGTTTTTATTGATGATTAAATTTTAAAGCAAACAGAGATTGAGATATCCAGTAGTCCATTATCTAGTAAATACTAGACAGGTAGTTTGTCATATACTTAGGTGAGTAGTATCCAAATCAGTTTATGGTCGGCTTACTATGTAGCTAATCTTTGAAAGTCTCTATCTTCAAAGTAGATAGACGATTGCACATGTTTTTAGCATTTACTCTCTCCACAAACCAATCAACCACAACTTTTTACTATATCTTATACTCTTTTTACCATGGGTGAGTAACAGATATTGCCCAGACCTCCAAAGTATACCTACCTAGGTACCTACTAGTGGTATGGCTGAAAGCCTTATGACACCTCACCTACTCCTCGTCAAAATCTTGATGTATATCCCGTCTTCTGGATTAGATTCCAGATATCTCAATGTTTTCTGAGATGTTTCCAAGCAAGCATTGATTCGAACCATGATCATGAGAATGCATTTGAGCATTTGAGCATTCGAGATCTGTAGGATAGAAAGTGCATTCAATTTTACAAAGTAGTCACTATTTGCAAAATGAGTGTTTCGAGTCAATGGCGTCCCAATGCTTCAAATCCAATCCAATCTATCACACTGTGCAGTGGACTGTCTTGATGTCATGAAAGAAGATTTAAGATGTTTCCAAAGTTGATGCAGTGAGGTTCTCAGCCTCCCACGTGATGCAGTGCTGATGCGGCCGCTAGCATGACTAGCTATCAAGACCCTGTCTTCGCATTCATGATTCAATATAACTTAGCGCTTCTTCAATTGTACAAAAAGCCCTTCAACGGTTGTAGTTTAAATGAGCTTGAATTGTTTCTACTGTCTGGAGAATCTGTGACGTACTTTATTTGTCCATATTCAAAGGATTTCCCGAACTCATTCCCGAGTATTTACTTAGAATATCCTTGTGCGCCCCGCGTTGCCCTACAATCGAATTCAAGCTGAATAGCTTGCGCTAACGCGAATTCATTGCTGACCCAACCCGGAGGATTGTGTTGTGGAGGAGGGGTCTGTAGGTGTTCAAGATGGTGGATTTTGCATTAGACATTGATGACGGTCGGTAAATGCAGCATCTACTCTATTATTATTGAGTACTAACTTTAGCTTTGCCAGGATCGAACGCGAGCTCCGACAATGAACAAGATGATATGATGGAAGATGCAGATGACCTAGATCCCGAACTAGATGGAGATGGGGATGGAGACGGGGACGGGGATGCTGATGGAGACGGAGATGAAGAAGTAGACGACGACGACAATGATGACGATAATGGAGAGGATGACCAAGATGACGGGGACGGCGATGGTGATGGAGAAGGTGAAGACGACTTTTCCCCTTCGCAGAACAGAGGAGACCTAGACAATTCGAACGACACTCAAATGAATGGCGAGGGTCCCACCTCACATCCTCATCCGACTTTAATAAGGACTTCGGCCTCGCCGCAACACAATTCTGCTTCATCGTTATCCCCAAGATTTAGATATGAAGTTAGGCCCGAAGCATTGACTGCTTCTACCTATGATATTGTACCGACAATAGCTGCTCCTCAGAGTACATCGATCAATGCGATTACGGCAACACCTGATATGAGATACTGGTTCAGTGGAGGTTCGGATTGTTTTATAAGGAAATATAATGGAGTCGACACAGTGAACGGCAAAACATTACTGACTGTTGCTCAAAGGCATCCATTTGTTGATAGTGTAGTTAAAGCTGGTGTTCTTATGAGCTATTGGGATAACGAGGAATCAAGTAGAGGCCCTGGCGGGGAGGATAATCCACTGTCTCCCGTCTATTCATTGGCAGTACAATCTGAGGCTCTTTGGATGTTATCTGGACTTGAATCAGGAAGTATAAACTTACAATCGGTGCGACACGATGAAGGGAAGAAAATAGCCACTCTCCAAAAACATACATCTGCTGTCTCGGTTCTTAGTCTTGCTCGCGATGAGAGATCTGTCTTATCAGGAAGTTGGGACAAAAAGGTTCTGGATTGGGATTTAAATACTGGATTAGTCAAGCGCACATTTCATGGGAGTGGTGGTCAAATCTCTGCAATAGAAGTAAGACCGGCTTCCACACTACCTGTTCCCGAAGAATCTGGCGAGCCAAGCCCTCAAAACGGAACCTTCTCCAGTAACATTGGGGAAAAGCTATTGTTGAATGGAGCTTCTGGTGGAATGAATGGGACCAATGGGTTGAACGGGGACACAGAGGGTAATGAGGATGCTCCTGGATCACCTGCAGATTCTCTTTTCGGGGGTGGAGATTCATTATTTGGAGATACAGATGGACTGGGAGCTCCATCCGGAGGAAACTTTGGTGATGATGAAGATTTGTTCTCGAAAGCCTTGGATATGAACATGGAAGCACGACCAGATTCTTCCGGTGATATGTCTATGATGGATGCACCACCTCTACCAATTGAGGAAGAACCTGCTTCTTCCCTTCAAATTCAATCCGAACAACCACAGACTGATCTATCCAATGGCTTACCTCATTCCGATGATATTATTGAAGCAAAGGCAGAGCCTGAAACTCAAGATGCTGATGCAACATCTGACTCCACATTTCTTGCTGCATCTATCAATGGAACAATTCGTGTCTGGGATAGACGTCAACCAAACCCAATTGCTCGAATTTTGACCAGAACAGGAGTACCTCCATGGTGTATGTCTGCTTGCTGGTCACCTGATGGAAATTACATATATGCTGGCCGAAGGAATGGTACAGTGGAAGAGTTCAGTTTACATAAAGGTCTCAAACAACCCGAAAGAACGTTTAAGTTTCCAAATGGAAGTGGTGCAGTTAGTGCCATAAAAGCCATGCCTAATGGGAGACATCTTATTTGGTATATTTAACATACTCTCTCCTGCTTTATCCACCAAACTAATGATTAATAGTGCATCACACGATATCTTACGTTTGTATGACCTGAAGCAACCACAGACTAAATCACATTCATCCGTACCCTTTCTTATCGTTCCTGGACCACCAAGGGCTGGTGTCATAGCTGCACTTCATATCGATCCGACGTGCAAGTATATGATATCAGCTGCTGGAAACAGGGGTTGGGAAGGTACTAATACGGAGGTTATGATTGGATACGAGATCAATATACCATCTTGAATATTTTGACTCCCGTGTTCTATCGAGAGCAAAATACCTTGATCATGCTCTTATGAAGCAATTTATTTTTGGAAAAGAGAAATTGCATGGCCTTTAGATGGTCATTGTAGGTTCGTTACATGAGACAAGTTCGGATTTATCTAATACAGTATATATGTGCTAGTCTTATAAGCACCGAAGAACTTTGGAGGAGGTATAATTGCTACTCGTCATGTAAAGCGAGTAAGAGATTCGGTACAGGTTGTTTAAAGGCGTTCAGTGGATATGGGGATACCACGGGTTGTCCATGATGGCGTTCACAAGATATCATATGTTTAAAATCCAGTTTCATGATACTATTGATAAATTCTAAAGACTAAATTTATCAAGACGGTTCTTGACTCTCTCATTACTGCCTTCAAATCTCCATTGGGTCTGTGATAATGGTGTGCGGCCCACTAGACTCGATTGCCATATTCCTCATTGATACGATGTGTATGATATAATCGACAACCGCAAGTGTGGTTGCAATCTACAAGTTAGGCGGTTTCCTGGTTGTCTCTACCTAATGAAGTTTACTTGTCGAATTCTATAGACTGTAGCTTTGAATGAGGTTGTCAACCCCTAACGTTTACGGCTTTGCAGCTTAATCAAACCATACCTTCTCTGTTTTAAACACATCTATCTATCTTCACTTTGAATTTCCTAGAAACTTTTAGACAATGATCGGCAGGCCTCGATAGGAGAGTATATGAACTCGGTTCTTGTCTTCTTGCGCGCCCTGCTATCTTGGAATGTGATTTTTTTTTTTGAGGGTTGCTAATTTTCTGATGCTGGGATGGGAGGATAAGTTGAGGTGTTTTAGCTCAGGAGGTGAGAGAAAGGGGGAGAGAAAGAGTGATTTAGATGCTGCTTTAGTCGTGGTAGATGGTTTTGATCTTGAGTGGACGAGAAGGATCAATTAGAGTGAAGATTCGCGGAGAAATTCTTTTGCTCTTGTGCATCTTCATTAAACTTGTGGGGATTACTAACTTGAGAAAACAGCAAATTAAAAGAGGCTACACTTTCATTATCAAATGTTTGAAATAAGATAATAGATTACGCATCAAGGCTGCATGTCTACTTAACCGAAGGAGTTCTTTTTTTCATTAGATATTGTGTGACGACTCAATGTAACTAATAACTGGTGTAAAGTCTCTTACTCCGCTTTGACTGGATTCCTCAAGGATCGGCAAGTTGGTCTTGCTCATAGCCTTACTCTAACTCGCGATAAACAGTTTCCGAAATGGTGACCCGACTGTATCAATCAAAGCCTATTACCTTGACAGATTACTGTTAGGTACAGATGTGATACAGCGACGCTGACACCCGTGGTACGATGGTAGGCGCAGACATCAGCTGTTAGGTGCATTTTTCATGAACAGTTGGGCTTTTGAATGATTCTCGATTTGTTTTTCTTTTGTTCTTCTCTACGAAATAATATTCATCACAAAATGAATCCAGTATCAATCGTCGGTCTCACCGGCTCGGTCTTAACTACCGGAAAAGTCATTACGAGTCCCATCACAAGTCTCGTCACGATCAAGTCGAAATATAAAAGCGCCGGCCTTATGGCCAGTCTTCTGATTGGACAGCTAACAACTATCAAAGCTACGTTAAATGAGGTGTCGAACTAGATTACAATAACCCTTCAAGGAGTTGAAAAAAACGAACAACTCATAATTAATCTAGAAAGCTCTCTTGAAAGTTATCGTGTTTTTTTTATTGATGTTGGAAGATCACATTACCTAGCTAGATCAAAATGGTATTGACCGGCAATTGAAAGGAAAAGCTAAATTTCTTTGGAACGAAAGTGAAATCAAAGAACTCAACAATTACTTGAATAGTCAGATCAATGCTCTTCATTTATTGCTCACGGCGGTACAAAGGCATGTCTCCGCAACATTTCTAATACCAAGCAAAGCCTTGCAATAAAGATATGTTATCTGAACTGTGTTAACAAACAAAACAGCCGCACTTCATTTGACCGCAATCAGCTTCCACAGAAACCTGAAAGCCAGAAAGTCTTCAAAAAGGTCGTGGATAACCGCTCGTCATTGTCAGCATTCAGATCTAAGAGTGGTACTTCCGCAGAGACGAGTGGCTCACATATTGCTTTCGACTTTGATAAGGAAATCGCTACCACGAATGTGTATCGAAATGTTACAATATCACCAGAGATGACGAGCAACGAGTCTGAAAACACATCTTTGGCCCGTTCAAGAAAGAAAACGGGCACTGAGATGAGTTTAAACCAAAATTCGAAGCAGAGGCGAGCAAAATTGTCATCGAAGCGTACAATTGAATGGTGTTTCGAACAGACCATTCCGAGTGATTGCGATACCAACTTACCAAATTCAAGACCGACTTCAATAGATGACACAATTTTGACGATGAATATATCTGATGATGAATCGCAGTTCAAAATTCCTCAGTGGCAACCAGTGAGGCAAAGGTCCTCTCCAGATATCGTTGACAATCCTTTCTTAGATCCACAAGAAGGCCCCACCTATTTGCCAAGTGCTCAGAGTGTATACGAAGAGTCTTCAGATGCATCAACTATCCACAGGAATGATGTTCCTTGTCCCAATTCATACCAGTCTCTCGAAATTCTTTATTATATTCTTCTATCGGGGCGCAGTAACAGTGGAAAAGCCACCCTCACAGATTCCATTGAGTCTCTTTCTCGAGACATGACTTGGGATTAAAGTTGGATCTACGGAAAGGCCATCCAATCGTACATTCTACGTTGCATTCTGTATACAGTTTGGGGGATGGAAAAACGCAATGTCTCCTCTCATTGGACTGAGAAATATGGATTATATAATATTGGTGACTTTAGGGACGGACCACTTATTTCGCATGATGTTTGGTCATATAAAGGCTGGCAATATGATCATACACCAGAAACTATTCGTTATTTGGCTAAGACTTCGTGGAAGGACCAAAGATTTCGAAAGACGTTTGATGCTTGGTCAAGCAAAAACTCGAGAATAAAAGCCGCTGAAAGGTCAATCTGTTTAGTGACCCACTCAAGTTGAATTTACTAACTATCCGTAGTTATTTTCGCTCTACACACCGCATTTGGAGCTCTATTTATATCCCCACGAAAGAAGAACTTTTATTACTATTTAGCAGAGCTACAAACATGGATATTATGTGGGGAAATAGAATTGTCAAAGTCTATGATTATGGTGGATTCGAAGACTACCATATATGGAAAGAATGGGAGGATTTTAGAGTGGCGATAGGACCAAAAGCAATTCTCTACACGATTTCAATGTTGAGTTCTGAATTTCTGAAGGAAGTCGATACCTACCAACCATTTATAGACTTGGTGCACTTTGAAGCAGCCTGTAAACCTCGGTCTTGGACGATTCCGACATGCGTAATATTATTTACACATCTTGATGAGTTTGTGACAAGCTTAGAATCACCCACAACAAATCGAAAGGATTTCAAACAATATTTTCGGCGATTCTGGGGTAAAAATAAAGATGTCTGGTACGTTAAATCTATTGTTGAAGACAAGGTTAAGAAGGTCGCGAGCGAACAGAATCGAGATGTCATTGTTCTGTTTGAGAACTCACTTGACTCAAAGGGGGAAACCACCGATACGGTCCTGGATATCATGTTCCAGAATTCACCAAACGGAAAATTGAATAATGAACTTATTTTGGCTCCCTATTGCTTGTGATGAGGTTCACTGCTATCCGCGTGGCTGCTTTATTCACAAATGATGGGTATGATATCTGTATTATTCAGTTTCAATTTCTACAACGAGTCTAGAAACTGCTCAGATCCAGGCTAGAATCATATTTGAGAGCATCATCCTCATTGGGGGCTCCACTGCCAACCAGTTTCTGTGATCTACCTTCCACGTCTTGAACGCCCCAAGTTTCAACTGACCATCAGCGGTATCGCAACACCAAAATCCCGAAATGAGTGGTGGATTTCCCTCAACCTTTCTTCCAGCCACAAAGCAACTTCCATCCAATTCATAATAGCGAAATCGGATTGGTATTCTATCAACAGCTTCTCTATTTTGATCCTCCGAGATATATCAATCGTCGCCACCCAAGCGGTTGTAAGGACCATTGGCATGGCACTCGATCCTAATGGACGATACTCAAGTGCATCTTCGGCAAGGACGATTGTTTCCTCAACATAGCATACCGATTCCGGAATTAAAGATGTATGATCGTCCGAAAACGCACGAAGTAAGCTGTTTAGCAAGTTGGCAAATGAAAGTATCAGACTATACGCGGCTTGGAAGCGTGAATGTAGTGTTCTGGTATGTGGGGCTAGACGGAGTTTGTCCAGGGACTTCCGCATGGTTGAGAGGTCAATTTTCATTTGAATGTATGTGGATTTAATTTCAGGAAGATATTCTTCAGGATATCTCAAGTATTCTGGGACTTTGGCTAGGGTTTGGAGTTTGAGGCTTTCAATCCCGATGGCGTCATCTCGAGCTTCGGTTAGTTTTCCTATTACTGGGGTCCATTTAACCTTGGGGTTCCTGATGCCTTCCATAATCTGTAAATAATGAGTCAAAGTATTCACAAGATTTCTTTTAGACGCATGGAGCTCATACCAGAGGAACACACAAGGTTACTAAAAGTTCTGCTTCGAAGGCGCCTTGCCAATTTTGCGCTGCAGCTGCATTCAACAAATATATTAATATTTCCCCATGATTAGCATTATCATCACCATGAGCCATCCAAGCCTAACCTAAATCAGTATCATTATTCGCTTCATCAATACCAAGAACAACTCACCTGACAAATCATCATCAAATAAAAGGCACAAATAGTATTCGCTTCGGTAGCCTCTTTCGGATCATTCAACGCAACCCTCAGCGCCTTTAACCCCCTCCCATAACTCTCAAGCGCCTCTACTGGTTTCGTTCGTGAATATATCGATGTATATGACGTCGAAATAGCATTAACCGAAGCATCTAGCGCGGCGCTACTCCCCAGACGCTTAGGGATGTCTGTGAGAAATGCTCCATAGACACCAATATCGTAGCGAATATCTTTTACTTCCAGAACGGATATGAATGATCCTGCCACGGAAATAGTTTCGTTACAGGGCATTCGGAGTATTTGTTTACGAGCAGTGTGGAGTGCATGGTTGTTGTGATTCGTGGTTGTGGAGCTAGTTGTTCCGGTGGAGTCGATGGAGCCAGATATAAATTTGTAGCGCCTAATTCCACTACCTATGCATGGAATTGATAGTCGTATACATCGTGAACATGATGGCTGGACCTGATCACACTATTTCTCATTAGAAATATTCATAATTGGTCCAATACATGAAATGTTAAGCAATCGAACCTTCTTCTTCTGTTTGCGACACGCTTCGCATCCACGTCCAGATGGTACGCCAGGCATTGCGATTGCACAAGAATAAGTCAAATATGAAAGCGCTACATGTGACCCTAAAAGGCAATATGGTATATGTGGATAAAGTGGATAATTGAAAACGCAACGCGATATATAAATTTTACAAAAATCAAAGATAGTCCGAATAAACGGGGAGAATGGAGAAGCGAAGCGGCTTGGGCTTACAGTTGGGGGCCTAAACTCGCCAAGATGGGAGCGGCACGTAGCGCCTATTTAGGAAGTGGAATGACATAATCTAACATGTCGATCATTTCACAGTCATGACAAGCTGAATCATGGGGAGGAGTGGAAGTAAGCTTATGTGGATTTGACATTATTAGAGTGTCAGATGTATGGGAGACAAAGCGCGATATTATACCGAAATTGGTGGTTGGCGTGAAACTTTATTCTTGGTAGGGTGGGATGGGAACAGCCTTATCAGCTCTTTGTGGAGCTCGACGTCACGGATGCTGTGAGGGATAGCTTGGGTATATAAGAATAAAGGATCTACAGTTAATCAATTTAAAGGTTATAAGAATAAGCAAAAACATCAACATTTTCAATCGACACGCAGGAAACGAAATCTACACCGTCGCAAAAATGGCAACAACAGCCGCAGGCCCATCTATACCTCTTCAAACCACTACCGCCACTACCTCATGTTCTTCCCCTCACCAAGCCCTCTCCGTCGATTTCTCCTGGAAAAAATGGAAATCGCTCATCACAACCCAAGACTCCTCCTCCCCCTCCTCCCCACCTCAACCCATCTACACCGTCTCCTACAAAACCTTCTCTCCCAATCTAGTCTTCAAATCCGCCCTCGACAAATCCGTCTTCGGCACCGGAACTCTCCACTCCTTCTCCATCGACTCCGACTGTTCAGTCCGCGACCAACCCATAAAAGTAAAAGCCATGAAACGTTGGAAGACAGAGTATTCGCATCTATCCCGTACATTTTCTCCCTCGAGTAGAGAGCCAGTACAAATGCTATGGACGTCGTCTTCGGGCTGGAAAAATTGGGATTTCATCTGTTTGGATGCGTCTTCTATGCCGGTTGCGAAGTTCTCGGCGAATACGATGAGTTTGAAGAATGTGGGACGGATTGAATTTTTGGGAGAGGAGGTGATAGGGAATGAGGCGTTTAGAGAGGAGATTGTGGTGGTGGGGATGACGTTGATGTATACGATGGTTTTGAGATCGACTAGTTTTTTGAGTCTTTTTGGAGCGGTGTTTGCGAAGCCTGGGAGGAAGGAGAAGGAGGAGGAGGGGAAAGGTGGGCAGGCGAAGGATGGAAAGGTACATGGGGATTAGGTGGTTGCGGAGGATGGAAGATGATCATTGGAGATAGGGGATCGAAGTGAGGGACGGAGATTTATGTGATACCAGGTTTTATATTCTAGATTTAGATGGCGTTTTGGCGGTGGTTTGTCCTTTTTTTGTTCCAGCGCTACAAATAATCTCATCATTCATGCAATTATCCATTACTGACCCATCTCAAACCAGCCTTCTCGGGATTCATCATCTGTAGCAAAAGTACCATGGCACTATCATCAACCAACGTCTTAAGTCTCTTCTCAGCTTCTTCCTGATTCTCCCCATCCTCTTTCACAATCTCTACTCTATGCCTATGAAATAACCCCGCCATCGCAGCTACAAATTCCACCTAACCAAATCTCTTACCCGAACATCCTCGAGGCCCTTCGGACCATGGCATGTATGAACCTTTGGGCGGTGTCCAAAGTTCTTCTGCCAATTCACCATTTTAGTTTGAGGATGAGACAATCCGTAATTCTGGTACAGTTTGTAGATGTTGTGTCCACCCCATGTGAGAGGTAAAAGGAGTAAAAGCGTGATTATTAGTCGCAAGAACATCGTAATCATAAACTGAAGTAAACACTCATGAATACGAAGGCATCATGGAAGAAGGTTGCTACGAAGGTTCTATCGGTCAAGGTCATCAAATATGCCAAATATGCCAACTGTTGGTTGGTATGATGTTGGTAAATTTCTTGGCTGTCCATTGGCCAAAGTATGATATTGTAGTAGGCAAACAAATAGTCAAACGGTCGAACCCGTCAGTTTAATGAACAAACGCCTGGAAAAGAAATGGAACAAGACGAGAGTCACGTGGTTGTGGAAGAAAGCCCAAGAAGTTTTATATAAGTACAAGTAGTGAGTTTAGTCACTGCCTTAATTGTTGAAGGCGAGAGTACACTAATAATTGTCATTTCTTCAGTTCATTTTGCATGAATATGAGGGGTCTAAAGAGAAGAGAAGAGAACACCTTCATCTATCGAGGCAAACAGATTCAGACTATCTGTAAGCTATACCTTTCTGTTTTTTTATGAAAATACAAGTGTTTCTTCTGCGCTATGTATCATGAAGCACCAACCTCCGTTAAGATTCTCCCAGATTTCCTCATCAGCCTGACTCCTTGATATCCTCCATTTTCTTCATCTTCTTCGTGTCTTTCGCATCCTCCAACTGAACTGCCAATCCATCCCGCAAGTCCCCGATAAACTTCGCATCCTTCATATCTTTCACTTGAATCGTCGCCCTACTCGCGCGAGCAGTGAATACAGTTGCCACTATCAGATTAGTATAGGAATCATCAAAGACAAAGTAGAGACTCACTTTCGAATTCCTGAACAATATGAGCTTCGGCACATTCTTGCAGAGAAGTCAAGGCAAGCTGATCAATCTGATAATTTTCTCCAGGTCTTGTATTCTCCATAATGTCTTTTGCCAAACTTGCGAAGGACGATTTTGGGATAATCAAGTCCGCGTTGGGTTGTAGAGCGAGAACTAGTCATTGATTAGTTGATATTATTTCTTTAACGTTTACAGAAACAGGGAAACTTACGACCCCAGTCATTCCTCTTTCTTGGATTGTTGACGTCTCTTCTTGGTGTTCTGTTGAAAAGTCGTCTTGTTCTTCCACCCACTATATGCTGTCGCTTTCTCATCATACGTTTGATCTTCGCCATTCTTGATTGCGATATAGGTTTAGCACATATGCGTGGAAAGAAAATGTTTCATGCTTACCTTTTGCGATGGTTGTATGAGTGACAAGGTCTAGAGTTAAATACTCGCTGAGGATGATATGGTGAGATCTTGCAATAATTTAAACCAATCTGGTCAACTAAAAAGTGAATTCCAAAGCACATTAATTGTGAAGTTGAGATTGCGGAAGATGCCACTCTCGACTATCATTTCAAATTTGTTGGTGATTGTGACTCGAACCCTCTTTACTATGCTTTCATTGGGACTTTCTACGGTTTATCGCATTTTCTACGGCACACCCCGGAAGTCCATTCAGCTCTGTCATATCGTCACCATGTAGATCGTAAATGTTATCAGAACTTGTAGAAGTAAGTCCCCGTGCAATAAACAAACAATAATATTTCACAGCGAAGCTCTTCGGTTTCTAGAACATGGTGATTCCTTATTCAAGCTCAAAAGCAAAGCAGGCAACGAGCCTTCCATCAAGAAGCAACAATGTATGATAGCAAATGTATATTGAGATGAACAATAATCTTTATACCGGCTGTCTCTCACTTGCAACCAAAGCTTATGGTTATTTTGACCAAAGATCCAAGTTCTGTATGTGAAATCTGACCAACATGCCAATCAAATATTTGGGGTTGATGATATACAAACTGTAACACAAGTTACACAACACTCACATGGGCCATGTAAATCCATGAACCTAACCTGAAAGACTACAGTAACGCTTTAGCTTTACTTTACCAACATTTGCCCACATTGCCTACCTAGAGATACAGACCTGTCAATGTGACGAGCTCTGGGGATTCAATTAGTCCGTCCGAGGTGGTGCAAGGACAAATTGACTCTCGAAAGCTCGTCGCATCATGAGAGAATATAATGCTGTAGCGGTAATTACGTGGTATTTCCTAGGATCTGCGGTGTCTGGTATGATTTTATGCAGTTGAGAAATTGAATAGATTACATTCAGCAGCTCAAGTACGCCACAAGTTTTGTTGACTACCGATACTAGATCCCGCAACGGCAACTGTACCCTACTTGCTATCGTCAAACTTAAATATGATGAGAGCTTCTGGAATGAATGGGAAGGGATTAGAAGCTATGAAAGAGGGGAAAAGTTGATGTACTCTTGAAACGAAAGTTGCTGACTTGAGGAGATTTGAGTGACATCGATAACATCTGTCATGAGCATCTCAGTAGCCTTCAGTGTTCAGTAAATATGATTGGTATTCAACATTCCAGCAATTCTGATAATATCTATTCAACCAGTTCCAGTCAGGGTTAAGTGAGTGCGTGCAGCAGCTCATGAGAAAGTGGATCCGCACAACTGATCTCCTATTGATGGTTTATTGGTCCAGGCTCCTGACGTGATTGTCTATCTTTATACTCTCCGATAATCACTGTAAAATAGTGAGCGAAACATATTTGTTATCTCGGGAACCTCTATCTAGGATTCAAGGTCCACAGAGGCGTATGCACAAAATCGCCGTCTCTAAACAAGCAGCACGATTTCGATTGCTCGATTATGATAAGAAATACTCAAAATCATATTTTGATACTCTGTACTTCCATAAGAATGTAGAGAAACCTCGCATCGTCGTGGCTGATATATGCAACCTGCTGTTTCGCGGGTTTATCCAATTAGACGTGCTTTTCCCAATTGTTTGCATGTCGGCGACGGTGTTCGGAATGTTTTACAGACGCCACATGTATTTCCAGCTAGTACGAGCCATTTTTCTTGTCAATGGTGTAAAAGAACTTGAAGCTCGTTTCATCTAAAGTTTTGGGTTTGATTCGTCGACTAATATACGGAGATTGGTGAGAAATTATATGATTCTGCCGATGGGATGATTAGCAATGCCGTGTAACCTGTCATAATACGGCCATTGGATGATCCAGATCCTTCAGTTTACAACCTCAGAAATCATCCGTGCATGTACGGCATTAGTGCTGTAGATATCCGGTTGGTTCATTCGGCCATGTTAGCCAATCTTGGGACAGGATGCATGATGTCAGTACGAGAACGTATGCTCATACATAACTTCAATGTCAAGAATTCTTGTACATGGTGGTACAAATAATTCCAGCACTGAAATAGATATTACTGCATAATATTAATAACTGAGCTGGTGATTGTGTATGATATCGCTGCTGAAGACATTGCTTAAGCGGTTATAGTCCCGTTGGCCAGCAGTATATCCTAAATTAAAAATCGGAGTGAAGGGAGGTTGTATTCACGAGATACCGCCGCTGATTCCATCAAGCGGGGAGCCCATGTAGAAAGCTGCTTTTGATTTTTGTAAGGGGTTTTAGTTCAATATATATATATGCCCTCAAGCCTCGATTTCGAATGACATTTGTATAGCTTTTCTCTCGTTAGCCAATTTTCAACAGACAATTTGTTCTTCTAACATTGCAGTTGTAATCAGAAATCATGATTGCAGCTAGTAACATCACACCCGATCTTCACCACGATTCCAAAGCAAATCCAGTCATTGAGTCGAGATGGAAAATCACCAAACCGGTTCGTGCTACGGGGGCATCCTTGCTGGATCTTTTGGAAGGTCGAACTCCTATCCTCCACGAGCCTGGGTTTCTTTCCAAAGAAGACTGTTCTAAGCTCACCACGACACTGGAGCCAAGACTCACGCCGTATCTGCATGCTACTGGCCCAAAATTGGCAAAAGTAGGCGTTGCTCAGTTTGAGTTTCAAGCACAGAGTGAGGATGACTTGAAAAATAGGTCTGGAAACGGTACGTGCTGTCAAAAGCAAACTCTCCAAAGTCTTTCTCATGCCACGGCATATAGACATTAGCTAATTGAATATGTAGAGAAGCAGAAATACTTCCAGGCTGTACGCGACCTGGGCGACCCGCATGGAAAATTGGAAGCGGAAACTGGCGTAAATGCGTTCGCTAAGGTCTTTGAATTTATTAAATCAATTGCACCTGAAGACTGGGAGGTCATGATAGCCACGGAGGTAGTAGACGACGGCACACAATCTTACTTCGCTGGCATCTTTCGAGTAATCAACAACGGAACACCAGTTCATTGCGATTGGGCACCTTATGATACTCGGACGGAATCATGGGCGATTAGCCGATTGTCCCACCAACTTGCGGCCAATCTTTGCATAACCCCACCCCCCATCAATAGTGGTGGTACTACTGTTCACGATTTGCAGTGGTCTCCCGAAGCATTGAAATTTCGTGACCCCGATAGTTATGGATATTTTCCGGGTCTTGTTGAGGGACGTCAAAAGGTAGATTTCCAACCTCACATTGGTGATCTATACCTCTTCAACTCTCGCAATATGCACCAAGTGCATCCTGTCTATTCCGAGATAGGAACGCGCCGTTTGGCGATGTCAAGCTTCCTTGGAGTTATTCCGCCACTGAACGAAGGTGAAAAGACGAAGTTGGTGTTTTGGGGTTAAAGGTTGGAGATGTATCATGATATAGCTATATTCATGACGCTAAATATAAGAAGTTGAGGTTTTTGTACCTGCGTGTAGTCTTCAGAATCCGATAATATGTCGTTCAGCGATGTACATCATTTTACCACAGAGGTGACAAACTCTGAACGCTTTTTATGTCTCTGTGAATGTGCCAGGAAATCTTTAGTTCTCCGCAAGAAACTTGTATGGCTGAGGCATGCAGTACATAGATCCAACTCCGTCTTGATGAGGAACGTAATCAAGACAGTCGAGTGGCTGAATTGAAAAATGTATAAATCATCGCCAGGTGAGGAGTTTGGATGAAGTCAATAATTCTGCCAGGCGGTGTGATTAGTGGTCATTCTGAGAGTGGTGGATTACAGGCGGCAGGCATCTCGTTCTATTCATTCGAATACGCGACCTCGATCAATCCTGACAGCTTCGAAATCATCAGCCACTACAGCTATTAATCCGTATCTTATTCCGTGCGTATTTAACACCCATATGGTCTTCCTTGTGTCGATCTCTCTCAAGTAGCCCTACAACCGGGCTTTCGACCGAAAAGACTACATCCAAGCATGTACAATTCTTCCTTCTTCTCGCCATCATACCAGATGCTGGATGGAATATCCTATTTGTTGGCTTTGTATCTTTGTTCTTTACTTGTACAAGACCACAATTTAAGCCGTGTATATGAATGCATGTTTTATGTGTCTGCTTGCGAAAACTATATTTCCTTCCTTTTTACTCTTCTACTCAGCTTCTGAGGAACCCAAGATCTTGTTCTTGAACTGGCATATGATTGTAATCATTTACCATTAGTTCAGAGTCACCAGTTCCCTCTCGTATTTGTATGTCTGACTTGTTCACGCGCTGATTACAAAGTCTATAAGCGGTCTTGTTTTTCGTTTAGTACTCTTAGTCCGCAACGCCGGTGTGCAGGTATTTACACCTCTTGGTATCTACATTCTTCATGGGCAACTTTGAGAGTTTAGAGTCCGAAGCGATAGAAGTAGGCAGACAGACTATCCCAGAGTTCTTCATGGTCTTCTATTGTCCTTGACTTGACATTTGTACTGGCTCATCAGCCATACAGAATAATACCTCTAGTGAAGTCAACCTTGAATACGGGTTGTTGTCATCTTGTCAAGATTACCTGCGATCTCGAAATATAAATTCGAGGTTATTCTTTAATTCCGCGACCGCTTTCAATAATAAGCTCTGCATGTTCGTAGTAAAGCCTCAGCATGATGTCACAAATGCAGGAGTAGTCACAGCAAGCATCGAGTCTGAACACGAAATTGTGACTCAGCTCCAGATGACCTCATTGGGAAACAAGAAGTCAAATTTTTTGACTTCAAAGCCTGATATCGTAAAATCAACAATTGCCGTGGGTACTTTTGTTGATGCCAATGAGCTGTCTGAGCCGCTCTCATGATACCCAATGGATAGATCCATAAATGCACACAAGGATATTTTAAGAACATGGCGCAGGTCCATTTTCGATTGTTAATCCAGCCCGTGCTAGAAGATGCCCTTTCTACAATTAGATGTCGTGAAACAATATTCTTCGATCCAACACTAAAATCACGAGCGGCGCAGGTATTTTGTGGTAAGTGGAGGGAGTTATCAAGTCTGTTTGTGCTTTCAAAAATCTAGTGAAACGAATCCTACAATGGTTATTGACGTTACACTGAATACATAATCCTTTCAAATACTCTTATTCATGTAATTTGTCATTACTTTGAAAATAAATGCAACCAACTTCGGCGGACACCAATTGTAGAATTCGCCGAGCTATGCCTTGAAGATAGTTCTTGCTATTGATGCCCCCCAAATACTATATTAGGCTGTATTTCAGAGGAATGAAAGACTGAGCTGATCAAATGATCATTTCGTGGATATATGCGGGTATGTGTATGGCCAGGTGGCCTGCATGTGATGATTCCCCAGTTCTGACCACATATTTGCTACGCCGACCATGACTGCATGTTCATCTCGACGTTGATAAATTAATGTATGCGGTGCACAAACTTTTATCAACGCCATTAACTGATCTTTTTCCGTAGTCAATGCAGAATTTTGTGGCGCAGTACCCCAATACCATCAATAATAACCCATCGGTCATCCTCCTTACCAAACTATGGCTCTGATGGTGTACTACCTTTGCCCCTTCAAGCAATGGATATCAACTATCTTGCAGTGACATCCAATGACATGCCCAAATGCAAGAAGGTTGTTGCTTTTTTCTACTGATAAGTGCTGGAGAATAGTTTCAAATAGGAAGTCGAGGTCTGGTCGGCAATGCGCCCTCAGAAAATCGTGTAGTGATATATTTCAAGGTCTGAAGAGCACTGGGGGCGGAGAGTTTTTAGATTTGCTCAATTCTTGAGGCACAGACTCATGAGCAGCCCCCCCCCACCCTTCCCAATACTCAGACTCAGGAGAGAAAGTTCATTTTCATATTCATTTATCTATGTATACTCTTCTTATGCCCTTCTAGGCCTTGTTTGCTCTTTGTCATCACACTCATTGTTGGAGACTTCAGTCTTAATACATACTTCTTGACGATATCGAAAATCTTGCCGAGAGACTGTACTGATATTGACGACTTGGAAATTCTCGAGTAGTTCAAAATGAAGAACACTTTAACGCCAAATCCACTAGTCAGCTATGAAGCTTTTATAGTAAGCCTGTTCCATGCCCTCTTTTACGCCCTGTTCTCAAATATTGACTGTCATAATAGGGTGTAACTTGGGGATGTACTGCAATCTCGTTACTTTTTGTGACTTTTAGAATCTATGTTAGAATTCGAACCTTCAGACGCCTTTCATCCGATGACTTCTGCGTCATTGTAGCCTGGCTACTCCTTCTTTCCTGTGCGATTATTTGTCAGAAGATCAGTAGAGATATGTATGAGATGCTTGGAGTTTTGAACGGAGTTCTCCTTCCTCCGCCGGAAGAATTTGAAAAGCATGCCGAGAGATTTCTACGAGGCTCTGCGGCCGTATATGTACTATACTATTGTACATTATGGCTTATCAAGATATCCTTCCTGTTATTCTTCGGGCGACTCTTGGAGAATGTGGACTCTTATGTCTGGCCACGACGTATTGTAGCCATGGTTGTGTTTGGATCTTGGATGATATGTATTGGGATAATTCCCTATTCATGTTTGGTACCAAGCTTCGCCAAAATTTCAGCTACCTGTCAATCTCGGTTCGCAATCAGAATGCAACATTTTGCACTGGGTTTTGGTTGCGGACTAGACGTCTTGACAGACGCAATGAGTAAGCCAATGGTCCTACATTCATTTCACCGGAGAAAACTAATAATCAAAGTTTTGGTTATTCCGATCAGTATGCTATGGACTGTACGCTTGAGCCGAAAACGAAAGCTAGCATTGGCTGGTATTTTCTCACTCGTCATCATAACGATAATCTTTTCCATCGTTCGCCAGTCTGTTGTAAGCTCGTACTCGCATCAATTTGAGGAAAGCTGGCTTTACACGTGGAGTCTCGTAGAGCAGACTGTTGGTAGGTTTGATCTCATATATTTGGTTAATATTTTGTTCCTATTGCTGACTTCAAGTATAGCTATCGTAATTGCATGTCTTGCTTCCTTTCGTTCTCTATTCGCTCGCAACAGCCCCGCGCAACCGACTCCTCCAAATCCATGTGAGAGGTACTCGGTTGGAGGGAATAAGAAAAACAAAAAGCGATTTTTTCATATCGACTTCAGCCTCATATCTGGCCTAACAGCCCCATCTACAGATGCAGATATAAGGAAGACAACCTCTAGTGGTAATGAACCAGAGGATATAGTGCTTCGCCCTCAAGATATTCATGTACGACGAGACGTTAAGCTCCAATCCTCCGAGTCGCAGGTCTGAGTATTTTGCGCGATACTGTTATTGACGTTCGGAAGCGCACTGCCATTGAGAAGAGCCGATCTTTCACTGCACTTTGTTACTTTTTGCAATCAAGTACTTTCTCAAGACATAATATTCTTTGTTCTTTTCATAACTGTTCTACTTGCTTTACACCATCTTAGAGAGGAAATGAAAGTTGGTTTAGTTCTGCATGATGAAACGAAATGTTATTGCTTGGATGTTGATATTAAAGTACCCCCTATAGTACTAGACTGCAGCGCTAGGTGAAATATATAATGGTGGTTCAGCTTCAATTTTCGACTCGAGACCTGGTACCAATTAAATCGTATAGGGCTCTCTCCTATAACGCGTGCTTAGATAATTTTTACTGCTCAAAGATTATCGGCTGACAAGTTGTGGGGCCCAACTGTTGGTCAGCAAGCTTGGTATGACTTCACCACAATTAGAATGTTGCAACGCAGAATAACATTTTATCAAAGACATGTACCAGATCTTTTCAAGCCCCAACTACGTTCCTGTGCGCACTTCATTCTATACACCTCCGTGGCTAGAACAGTGCATTTGCATCATGCTATACGAGAATGGTTGCACTTTTTAATGATGTTCACTTAGATCAATCCAAGCAGAATCAGTCTTCAAGATTCCATTACTTCTCTCATTTTCCTAGAGAGATACGCCTAAAGATATGGACTTTTTCTCTTCACCAAAACCGCTTCATCCCGATATGTGTAAGCAAGTCAGCTAGTCAAGACAACGCAAACCATCACGATCAATCACACTTCTATTCTAATCATAATGACCTGGGCAAGATTATCAGCGGCGGTCATTATGAGCTTTCTATCAATAAAACCATAGTGGATACAACCAACCAGCTGTTCCATACCACAATAGAATCAAGATCAGCAGCACTAGATTTTTACCGCATTCGCCCACCTCTTGCTCGAGGTCATATTCGAATTAACCCCGAGTACAATGTCTTGTTCTTGCAGGATTGGGATAAAGCTCCTCAGATGCTCGCTGATGTTCTCCATGATATTAGGGCCTATGATCCAAGAGATGAGGGCCTGATGCATCTGGCTCTAGCGGAAGGATCAGGAGATAGTTTATTCGATATTCCACATCCCTCTCATATACTCTCCGGATATACTGAGATGGTTGATTTTGGCTCCGACACATTTTTAAACTCATTTCATGATGAAGCAAAGGAAGGGATGCAACCTGATAATGAAGTATCCTTTTACAATGAAACACTGACCTTGCTAAGGGGTGCAAGTCAAGGACGTCGTGATCGCGGTATGGGTCATGGGACTTCACATGTTCCTCATCACCATGTAGCCATCGCATCCCTTGTTGATATACTCAGTACCAAGCTTCGATCATTGTGGTGTGTTGAGAAGTTACTGTGTGACTCAAGGATCTACGACAATATAGGACTACGGATGGGAAGACCTCACTTATCAGAGACTTGTCCTATTATGCCTTCTATGAAACAAATGGGCAGGTCCAGTGTTAACTTTGAATGGTTGGAGAGCGACCCTAGGCCAATTCAACCAGATTTAAAACAATTAGCTTTCTGGCGGGATCCACGTCGATTCTATCATAGCTGGTGCGTCCTCAAAGGAATTTTGGGAGTACGGCGTACAACCAATTTCAATTCCTATGTCTGCGTAACAACACAATTACCACCTCTTCAGGAATGGGGAGAAGACGTTGAGCAACATGTGTCAACAAAGCCTGGGGTGCGTCAGATGGTTGACCTTCATAGAGAGAATGAGCTAGCTCAATGGGAGGAATCGCTCGAGTTTTACAAGAATAATCTCGGTATGAATATCCCTAAGCATGGCTTTCTGAGGGACGAGGAAAGCTATAAGGAATTGGAGAGAAATCCTTCAACCGCTATTGGCATGTGGATCTTTTCTGGAAAGGCGTTTGGGCAGGTCAATGGAGAAAATATCTGTGATGTGTATGGGAGGTTTAAAGAGCATTTTGAGATGTCAGAAGTCCCTGGGCTTGCAGTGTTTGACATTTGAGTTTTCATCCGTGTACTACAGCGAGCTTTGTAGAATCAATGATACTATGTCCCGATGAATTTAAATGCCCATCCTTCGCCCCCTAAGAATTTAAAGTTTACTCTTTCTTTGGACATTCAAACGACTGAAGTTGGCCTCAGAACTTTCTTCATCCTGTCAAGTGCCTCCACCATAACTTTCCGCTTCACAGCAAATGTCAATCTCGCCCATCCAAATTCGCCGTAAGAGCCTAAATACCCCCCTCCTGGTGACATCAAAACTCCTTCATCCCTCAACTTTACCAAGACTGCCATCTCGTCTTGTGCATTCTGCGAAGTTATATGTGTTAGTTAACCTATCTGATGAAAGTCATTCAAGTAAATAAAAATTTGTTCCCGTGAAGGAAGGTGTGGAGAAGGCTTGCTTCTGTACGGGACTCCTTGTGAGAAGGGAGAATGAGATAGCTAATTATTTACCTTTGCATCTGCTGCTATTCTAATAAATATCATAATTCCTGCTTTTACAGGAACGTAATCTATATTCCAATCTTTCAAAATAGATGTCAATAAGTCATATGAATCTCTTAATCCTTCCTTATTAGCTTCTACAAGAGCTGGAAGTTGCGGTGACGTAAGAATCGCGGTCATACACAAGCTGCTTGGCGTTGAAACTTGCCAGACATTCGAATATGATATTCCATAAAGTAAAGGCTTATTCGCTTGTGATACGATACATCCCTGATCACTATAAGCCAGTTGTCTCAATCTCATTATTACATGAAGGGTAGAAAGTATCTGACTCACCACTCTCATACCAGCACAACCGAAATCTTTACTTGGACTCCACATAACATGGACTCTACTCCGATCAATTCCTTTTCCTTCCTCTACCAAGCTTAAAGCAGAGGTAAAGGGCTTCTCGGGATCTGTATTAAATGCCGAGAGAGCACCAATTTCATCGGATATATAATGAATTTGTTTTTCATGACAGAAATCCATCAGTTTGCGAAGAGTCTCTGGGGAATAAGTGTCATCTCCAGGGTTGTGAGGGTTACACATCAAAAGAGCTTTGATACGGGACTGAGTGGGACATGCGTTGTAGGTGGCGATTAGACGATCGACGGAGTCGGAATCGGAATCCACTATGCTGCGGAAGTTTGGTGAAGGTATGGTGAGAATGGTGGCGGGTGCATGGAGTCTGGTGAAAATATCAAAAGTTCCTGTATTGAAGAGTTATAAGATCAGTAGTGCGATTTCTCGAGGGTTGAATGTACGAGACAGTCAATGGCTCAAATCGAGAAAGTAGATTTATAGTCATTTGGAACGCGGGCACTAACGGGCAACTGGAGCAAACGCCAATACAATGTCTCCCTCATCACAAATAGAGTACATCAGTGAATCAAGAACACTTGCGCAACCACTGCCCGTCGAGATATGATCTTCTTCTACCTTTAATGAAGGGTTGAAATATGTATTGAAGAATGAAGCGAATCCTTTTCGCATTGCTGCTTCGCCGCCAAGACCTGTGGGGTAGAGGAAACTCTAGGGCATGTCAGCATGAGTGTTGACAAAAGAGTCTGTAGAAAATTCTGTACATCTTCACTTAGGTTTTCATTCAAAGCATCTTTACATATACTCAGCAGTTGAGGTCTTAGTAAACGATTCTCGGCTTGCTCTAGACGTATTATATCTGGTGGTGCAACATATGATAGAAATCCCAGTGGCGCCAATTTGGGAAGTTTGTTGGCCATGTGATTGGAGAGACCATGCTCTAGATACTCTGAAGTTGAAGTCATGACGTGTTGACAATCTATTGAATGAAAAAGATTCCCTACATTTAGAGGGGAAAAGATGGGCAGTTCTGCGCGCACTTGCGATGCCTTTATAGATAGATATCAATTTCCAACTGTTGGTTAAGTTTTCTTTATCAAAGAATAGTGTACGTACTCGTACATATGATCCAAACTTCAATCGTAAGCCGAAATCTTACTTGCATGTACCCCTGCCAAAACATCCCACTATACTTGTAGAGAAACCAAAAGCTTATCAAGCTTATGGTGCTTTCGTCTACGTGCTTTATATTAGTCGCAATTGAAGATGCATTTTCTTTTCTCTATCTTAAGCTGAATGTGAATAATACATGAATGGCTCTCCTTGCTCTCAATGGCAAATACTTTCCCCACACAGCTTCACTCCTCACCCTTTCCGTTCAACCTCCTCTGCGAAAATCTGCAACCAATTATCCACCAAGGGAGATCGTTGGCACTGCTTTTGATCAAGATAACTTCTTAAAGCACACTATAGTGCTCATTGTTTGATAGTCAAGAGCTCTGTGGCCAGGATTCCTCTGGCAAACCTAGTTCGGGTACGTAATTGGAAAGCTAGCAAAGGTTCAAAGACTAAGGATGTTCACGACCCAGAGTAATTTATCTTTCCGAACAGTACATTCTATCTCAGAATATAAGATCAAAACATTATTGCAAGATTGACTGCCGTCTTGTCGAACCGTAGCCAAACTATTGAAGACCTTGTGCCTATAGTCCGAGTCAACTAATGAGCTTGATACTGTGGTGTGTTCAGACTCTCAACTATGAACGTAGGGAACTTGATACCCTCCCATTTCCAATACAACTTCCATCCTCATAATGACACACTTGAGAATTTTGATTCTTGCTAAGGGAGTTCTTGACTTCAAGATCACGCTCCAAAGTGCAGATGTCTCAGACCTATCATTGGGTTCCACCAGTTCGATCTTAATCAACATCGAGGTGTGGAATTACGAGAGGACTGGAAGATCTAAGAAGACAAGTCTTCCATGTAGTATATCTAGCTGGATTATTCTTGATTTCGAGATGTCTTCAATTTGCTCCTTTGCGTTGCAATTTGGCAAATTGACAAGTGGTTTACGTTTGAGGAGATGCGGGGTTGATAAGCTCAATCTCATTCCTCCATATATTCGTGAAATTACCACTTATTAATCTCTCTCCAAATTTCCATCTACGTTTATTTCTCAAAGACATAGTACCTACCTAAGGGAAACGCTCCATTGTTGAAGATATAATATGATCTATTGAGGTAACTTATGACTTTGGCCTGTGACTTCTCTTGTTGAATGCGGGTATGCGCCAAAACATGTGGCCTGGTGACGTCGGTAACCTTAAGTTAAGGCCAAGATTCTTAATTCACGTCGTTGCTTTCCTTACCTTGAGATCCATCAACATCAACATCAAAGCAAAGCAAAGCACGAACTCACTATATGAATGGTCATGATTTGATTCATACCTAAACTCTACACAAACAGATATGGCAAGTCCTTCAGAGATGAAGGCATTAAGTTTGTATTTTTTGACCTTTAATTGTGGTCTCACTCTTATCGATACTGATGCGTTTGCCTCTCAACTCTTTAATGGCCTCTCATCTCCTAACTTACCAGACCTACTCGTTCTCTCCTTACAAGAAATTGCGCCAATACCATATTCTCTTATAGGTGGATCCTTTCTGGTACCATACTTCAATCGATTTCACGATGCGGTCGGAAAAGCTTCAAAGAAATTATCAAACGATGGGTCGGCATATACTTCGATAGCAGCACGGAATGTTGGCTTGACGGGAATTATGATATTTGCAAAGGACCCAACACTTATACAAGATCTAGAGGCTGGTGAAATTGGAGTAGGAGCTTGGTCCATGGGAAATAAAGGAGCAGTTGGTATAAGGTTTACATACGGAAATGGAAATACCTCAACAGAGTTAACATTCGTTGCGGCACATCTTGCTGCTATGGAAGAAGAATTGCAGAGACGAAACCAAGACTGGAAAGATATTGTCCGCGGATTGGTATTTTCTTCGACAACCTCAAATTATTCCACAACTTTACCTCGAGGTGATGAAGATAGACCATTGCTATCCATTTCACCACAAGATGGTTCAATCTTCAAAGCAACATCCCATCTATTTTTCGGCGGCGACTTAAATTATCGAACCTCCTTACTTTCCCCAGCGCCAAATGATCACATCAACACATTCCCACAACCGGAAGATTCTACTTCCTCTTCCAATCATTATTCAACCCTATTCAAAAACGATCAACTCAACCAAGAAAGATTGGCTGGTCGAACTTGTCATGGGCTTATCGAAGCTCCAATATCATTCCCGCCTACATATAAATATAATTCCGAAGGACCATTCATGACATCCGATGAAGAATTGAACAAATGGCCTTGGGCAAAGCATAGATGGCCAAGTTGGTGTGATAGGATCCTGTACCTTGATATGCCATCTTGGGTACAAAAGAGCAATCCAGAAGCCAAAATTATTCCAAACAAATATTCCGCATTACCTCTTCTCCCAACGTCGGATCATAGAGCTGTAGCTTTAGATGTAACGATTCCTTTGTTACCTATTCCAGAACCCGAAGAGGAGGAGGGTGTAAATGATCCTCGGGTCAAAATGCCATTTGATATCGACATTGATTGGAAAAAGAAGAGGGAGAGAGCTAGAACGCTGGAATTGGTTGTGGGGTATACAATGTACTTTACAGGTACAAAGGAGGGAGCTGCTCTATTCGTTGCAATGGTTGTTGGTGGAGTGGGGGCTATATTTGTTTTTAAGTCGTTATTTGCTGCTTGAAGATCAAACTATATGAGGATATGATTTCTCAGGCGGAGGCATTCTCGGGCATATCAAAGACTACAAAGGCTTTGGTCGTCCACAATGATGGTAAGTAATCATAAATATCTATAAGATTAAACCACTTGAGATCTCTCTCGCGAAATTTACTTTCACCCATCCCTTCTCAATTTCATCTACAGATACCGCGTCTAGTTTGCCAATCAGGATTCTTGAGAGGCACTGCAAGCAGATTTCAAAAAACTTGCTACTAAAGCATGAGCTCCATTCAGATTACTCCAGTGAGCCATTTGATCTGTTCTCGGTGCCACAAGCAATAGGTCGGAGATGAAGAGTTATAATCCCTCAATCCCTTCTTTCTCATCCCTTCTAGATTCAACAACCTTCATTCTATCCATCTTGACACCCCATTAATAAAATGATAAACAACAGCCAATTCTAATTCCAAACACTATTTCGAGCATATCTATTCCGTGGGTTAGAGTCTGATATTGCTTAGGAGCAACGCAGAGATTCGGGCCGAGTGGTTTCTCTCTTGTTAAGACGTAAGTCTAACCTAGACGCTCAGGGATTGTGATGCTCAGGTGTCACAACTCATATTGACTCGCGGGTAGCTTTCATCGTCTGCTGTCACATATTGGTCGAGGAAGATGTAATGTAATATATACTATGTGATTCCATTCTCATGTAGCTGCCAATTGTAGCCATTCGATTGGCTTCTCATTGAAGCTAAGTATCGCCCTTGGATCAAAGGGGTTTCGGCCATAGATGATATCAATAACATTCTCATCTCGCATCTTTATATATCACTAGACGAGCACTTCCACTATATGAGAAGAACTAATTAATGTGCTACGTGGGGTATGACTGATCCCAAATTTACTATTTTACGTATCTTGCTAGCGTCAAATCTCCGAGGGCATCGAAAGTACCTAATGATTCGACACTGGCACTATTAATCCTGGTCGATGACTTGCTAGTAGATCAATTCAACATCACACTTAGAAGCTATCTTGCGCGTCAACTTGGTTTGACATCACACTGCATGGAACTATTGACGTTAATGCTAGATATTGTTTAGAGAAATAAGGGTCTTTGCTACCGAGAATGACTACCAACAAGACGGAAAACCTACACAGGCTTCTCCACGGACGCCGCATGCAAGAGTGGTGCTCCATTATCGCTTGAAGCGCACTGCCCACAATGGTCAAATGCCCGATCCCGGATATCTCGTCCGGTGCTGGCTTTAGTTTTTGGAACGAGAGTCACGAGATGGAAAATAAATTCGTCTACGCGGACGCTAGATTGGGCCAACGCCATCTAATGAGGGTTAATCCCCGAATGCGAAAGAGGCAAATTCTCTTCTCGTTGTTGAACTCTTATCTGATTGATCTGATGATCATGTTAGAGATAATAATTGATACCCAATAAAGTATTACCCTCTTTTCAATTCTCAATGGTACCTTGTTATCTGATCAATCTGATTATGTACATAGGTGAGCTCGATGCATAATTACTTACTCAGTCCTGACAGTACCCCACCCGCACTCGCTTGTCTTCTCTCTAAAATAGTCAAGTGTGAATGCATCCCTTGTGAACGATCCGTTCCACGAAAAGTTTGTACTCCACATAGCTTCCGAAATTCCGCTTTTAGGATTTTGGTGATGACAATGTGGTGTCAGTCATACTATATACGATGGCTTACAATATTATAATAACCACCTCATACATATATCAGATGAGTGAGAACTTTATCTTCCTGGTCATGAATCATGATGAAGATGTCGATCAGATTAGATAAATATTGAAAAGCTTAAGCTTTTGATTTAGTCAATCTGATTAGATTATCATCATGGTCACAACTCCTTAGTACCACGGTACCGAAATCGAGACCGGCTTCGATATCAAACACACATTCCGATTTCACCCATGGAAGTGGTGGTGGCGAGCGGTAATGTAACGCCATTCATATAATTGCTGCCTACTTGAGGAAAAGCCGGTCTAAGTTTTAATAAGTAGGTGAGTCGGGAAATTTACTTCCTACCAATCATCCCTGGTTATCGATGAAAATTTTGATCAGATTAGATAAAAGCTAGCTCAATTATCCCCACTTAATCCCACCTGACCCCACTTAGATGCCTTTAACCAGCTAATCAACTGTCTCCGGTAATAGTTAACATAATCGACCCATTCAAATTTGAGCCCACCTTGTTCATGGACCCATCGACATTCGGCAATATGTCCACTATTAGAAAAAAGGTGTGTTTGAAAACGTTTTCTGATTGATTGATGTGCGTGAAATACGCAGCTCCAAGCTCATTCAAGCTGCTTCATACTTGCCTGCCTACCTTACCTTGTGTGTATCATTTCATGAATCTTCCTATTACTCGCGTCCTAATCCACGCCGAACCTCGTTGACAATCACTAACTTGTGGGATTTTATGGGATGCTTCTTAGCTGTCCCAAGCACACGGCAGCATGCGAAATTTTCGAACCTTGTCCTAGCTGCAGCTATAGATGAATGGACACATGTGGATGTGAATAGCCGTGTCAACAGGTAGGCCGAGATTTTAAGTATTAGTAGTGGCCGCCTCCCACGATACACCCATTGCTTTGTATTACCTATACCATTCCAATTCTTTTGTGGATGTCCTTCCATTGATTTCCGAAATATTCGCGGAATCGACAAACCGCAATCATGGGGGCATTATCAAAATTCAGACCTGGATTTCGTCGAAAGGCTACCGAGGATATAATCAATGAAAGTTCAGAAGTAGCTATGGCTGATATGTCATCTTCAAACGAAAAAAATCCTGCGAAGCCCGCAGTCACTGGTGCCGACGATTCTATCTCTCCAAGCAGTGCCAATGACGTACCAATCTCAGAGCAAGCCGAAAAAGATGTTCTGCCAATCGAAACTGCACAACGTGGTGTTCAAGAAGTCGAAGCGGTGGCTTTAACATGGACCAAACCAATGCTCATCGCCGTTTTCTTAAAGTATGTGCACGCACTTGTTATTCCCATGCCCAGATATGGAAGCTAAACTATTCAATGACAGCATGTGGTTGCTTTACTTTGTTAATGCCATGCAATCTTCAATTTGCTACAATCTTATTCCATTTGCCACAAGTGCTTTCGAATCGCATTCTTTGATTACCGTTATTAATATCGTTGCGAACGCTATGACAGCTGCCATTTACATTCCACTTGCGAAGATGTTAGATCTTTGGGGTCGTGCTGAAGGATTCCTTCTCATGGTATTATTCTCTACCATTGGATTGATCATGATGGCGGCTTGCAATGGTATCTCTACCTTCTGTGCTGCACAGGTATAATTTCACTATGCCATATTTTTTACCTTCAGTACACTAATCCTCGTTCTCTAGGTCTTTTACTCCATTGGATTTGGTGGTTTGATCTACAGTATTGATGTCATTACTGCCGATGTTTCGAAATTAAAGAATCGAGGTCTTGCATACGCCTTCACTTCTTCGCCATACATCATTACAGCATTTGCTGGACCAAAGGTCTCTGACGATTACTACTATAATATCAGCTGGAGATGGGGATTTGGTACATTTGCTATCATCTTGCCATTTGTAGCAGCACCATTATACTTTATTTTGAAGACAAATCTCAAAAAGGCAAAGAACACAGGTGTTTTGATTAGAGAGAGCAGTGGCCGAACTCTTACAGAAAACATCTGGCATTACTTTGTGGAGTTTGATGGTACGTCATGCTTTTCCAAACTAGAGGTACATTTGGCATTTTTCTGACCATTGACTAGCTTTTGGTGTTGTTCTCTTTGCTGGAGGTTTCACCGTGTTTTTGCTGCCATTTACACTTGCTGACACCGCACCAAATGGTTGGCAAACGGGTTACATCATTGCTATGATTGTTGTTGGATTTGTGGTCCTTGTTATCTTTGCGCTTTACGAAACCTACCTTGCCAGGACGCCTTTCTTGGACGTTAACCTTTTAGCAAACCGAACTGTTATTGGCGCTTGTCTGCTTGATTTGACTTACCAAATCTCTTACTACTGCTGGAACAGTTACTTCACATCTTTCCTACAAGTTGTCAACAACTTGACTATAGCAGAGGCTGGTTATGTGAGCGACACTTTTGATGTCGTTTCTGGTATCCTCCTTCTAGGAGTCGGTGTGTTGATTCGCAAGACCGGATACTTCAAGTGGCTTTTGTATATTGCGGTTCCACTTTACGTCTTCGCTCAAGGTCTCATGATTTACTTCCGTCAACCTAACCAAAGCATCGGTTACATCGTCATGTGTCAGATTTTCATCTCTATTGGTGGAAGTGTTTTCATCATCGTCGAACAACTCGCTGTTCTCGCCGCTTCTGACCATCAACACGTCGCTGCCATTCTCGCGTTGCTTTATGTTGTTGGAAATATCGGTGGTGCCATTGGAAACGCCATTTGTGGTGCTATCTGGACCAACACATTCCCACAAGCTTTGGAGAGATATCTTCCTGAATCGGCTATGGCAGATTTTGATAACATTTATGGTGATCTCTCCACTCAACTCACTTATCCATTGGGAAGCGAGACTAGAATCGCTATTCAACACGCATATGGATATGCACAGGAGAGAATGCTTATTGCAGGAACTGTTATTATTTCTTTGGCATTTGTCTGGGTTATGATGATTAAGAATATCAATGTCGCCCAAAAGACACAAGTCAAGGGTACAGTATTCTAAGTATGGAAAATAGCTTGGATTTTTACAGACGTATATTATCAAATGCCATGTGGTAATTCACTAGATTTACCGCTTTTCTCTTGACCCTTGGCAGGTCCTCGTAATTAACATGTCATATATCAAAAGTTTTTGGATACCCTGCAAATTATTCCACCTTATCGTTCCTGGTGACCCTTGTTCGTGCAGGCCGACATTGATTTGATATTGTATTTAGGCGGGAAAAATCATACATACATCATATCCAACATTTGCCGACCCATAATTGTAAACGGTTTTACTTCTCTTCCGAATCCAAGAAAATGTAATATTCTGGTTAGTTAGTCTTCTTCTTCTTTTAATAGTATTTGTTGACCCCTCAAACTACCATTCTCATCAACCCAGAATGTCACTGGCGTTATCCATTACGTCTCATAGCGGGGGCCCAATACAACAACCCACACCAACCCTGGTAATCACGAATATTGATCAGATTTTAACCTCTTCATCAGTGCATAGAGCAAGCGAAGTCTATTTAGCTTCATCTGATTAGATTAAATCACATGTAATCAATCTTATCTGATCCGCTTAAATAAGCATTTTCCCTCAATCCTTGATTTTGAGAGGGTTTTTTGCTGGGAAGACCTATCTACTAAGTACTATCTACACGATCGAAGTGATTTTTATCGTATTCCTGGAATTCCCTCGTAGTACACTAAATAGTATCCGATCTCGGAATATTGTTTGAGCGTGCTGTGTTGTGCTGTTGGTGCTTTGAAATTACTGACTAGAGTACCCGACAGTATTGCAAAATCAAAATCCTTGTTGCGGTGAACACGGACGTTTCGAGTCGTGTCTGAAAATTGCATCCCACTTTTTGTTTCGAGAACTCAATCACATTACTTGGCTAGTAAGACATATCTACATCAACGTGGTCGCCGATCTTGATTTACTGCCACCGTATATTTACGATTGAGTATAATTTTCAAGCTCATTCTATTCTTCCTAAATCTACATACAATTCTCTTCAGTAATCTCACCTTAAATATCTCTCAAAATGGCGTCCAAATTCTGGCCTAAAGGTGGTCTTCCAGGTATCTTACATCATTATGTGAGCATTATTGTCTGTAAATGAAAGACAATTCAATTAACAAACCCCATAGACCGAAACCCTCACCACATTCGAGTATACATCCGGCACCATCGCCAAACCCCATAGTCTTCTCTTCATCGGAGGCTTAGGAGATGGTCTCGCAACCACCTCCTTCATGGCCGATATAGCCAAAGCCCTCCAACCCACCCCCTGGTCCCTCTTCACCCTCAATCTCTCATCTTCATACGCCCAATGGGGAACTTCTCACCTCGACCGTGATTCCGACGAAATAGCTGAATGCCTCCGCTACATCCAAGCCTA
Source organism: Botryotinia convoluta (assembly GCA_004786275.1). Taxonomy (NCBI): domain Eukaryota; kingdom Fungi; phylum Ascomycota; class Leotiomycetes; order Helotiales; family Sclerotiniaceae; genus Botryotinia; species Botryotinia convoluta. The sequence goes on along the minus strand of PQXN01000060.1, from coordinate 43,823 downwards.
CAAACAGTCCAAATTCCCCCACAGCAAAACCATTCTCATGGGTCATTCAACCGGTTCCCAAGTCGTGCTTCATTATTTACACAAACCCAATCCCCACACTACCACTCCCAAATTTGATCCCCATCTAAAACACGTGAAGCGTCCCGTCCTCGATGGTGCAATTATGCAAGCACCGATTTCCGATCGCGAGGCCATTCAATCGGTCCTCCAAGACGGGCTTGGCAAACGTCCCGCCAGCGAATGTCAAGCTGCATTTCGACAAATCCAAGAAATTGCAAAAGATGCCGCGAAACGTGATCAATCGATTGATATTCTTCTCCCCATGGCACTGACCTCGCAAATCGGCTACGGAACGACCCCGATCAGCTGTCGACGATTTATGAGTCTGGCTAGTCCTAAGAGTCCGCAACAACCTGAGGAAGATGATTTGTTCAGCTCGGATTTGAGTGATGAGCAATTATCGAAAACTTTTGGAATGATTAAAGAGAGGGGGTTATTGCGGGATCAATTGGTTATTTTTTACTCCGGGGCTGATCAGGCGGTACCGGATTGGGTGGACAAGGAGGGATTGTTGAAGAGGTGGAAGAATGCGGCGGATCATGGAGGAAAGGAGAAGGTGTGGGATGATGAATTTACGGCGATTATTCCGGGAGCCAGTCATGCGTTGAGTAATGATGATCAGGCGCCTGCGAGAGCGTTTTTGTGTAAAAGGTTGATGGGTTATGTTCAGCGGATAGAGCAGAAGTGAGGGGTTGGGGAGATCGATGGATGTTAATTAATGCGATGCATGTTTGTTGAATGCTATGGGTTGTTTATGTAAAATACATCTATACAAATGATTTTCGGTCTCTGCATGTCCCTTGGGATTTTGAAGTTGTATTTTGAATATTGTGACTGATCTGATGTGTATAAGAAAATGTTTTGCTTTCAGGGTAACGAAGGAAAGGCGAATGTCGATGCCAAGTGGAATTGATGAATTAAGAGTCTGAAAAAGTTGATAGGTTCCAGCACTCTTGGAGCAAAGACGATGTCCTACCAGAGCAGTATCACAAATGAGAGGGGTGAGTATCGGCTGAGGGATTTCAATATTCCGAGGGTAGAAAGGAGGACAAAGTTGTCGAATTATCCAAATTTTGAGAAAGTTACGATAGGAGAAGAATGCAAATGCTTGATCATATTATATGACCATTCTTATACCTCATCCATTTAAATAACCTCGTGTTCTCGTCTCGAGTTGTTTGTAAAGCATTGCTTGTTACCCCATCTCATATTTGTACTAGTATCATTCGATAAAGAAATGGCTCTCCACCCTTCATATCGAGATCAAGGCTATCTACATCTCAAAATCAAGCAATCAAGATGAACATCTCATTCATATGAACTCCGAAGACCGGAGAGCTTACATTTTAAAATCCCATTTCATAAAGTCCCCGTGAAACTGTGTGGAATACATGTATGTAGGATAAATAAATCATGTGTATTTATTCAGTCATGGATATCTAGGTATCTAATAAAACTCGCAACACTCCTTTCATCCTTCGAAATGCCTTAAAGCAATAATGAAACCCCTTTCAACTTCTAAATGCCTAAAAAGCCGTCCTAATGATTCAAATTCAACGTAAAGATCCCGCGGATACTCTCAAATCAGCCTGTGATATCTCCAAAAGCTACTCATTCCCATCATTTTCATCATCCTCGTCACTTTTCTCTAATTGATCCAATCGACCCTGCTTCTGGCACCGGCGAACCGTATCAGGACGAGGAACTGAAACTGCAAGACGGAATTCTGGACTAGTATCCCCAATATACCGTTGATAACCATGGGCATCAGAACGAACCTCCTGAAAAGTACGACGGCCATCTGGGTGACCAAACCTCCTAGTAGGAGTTCCATGCAAAGTATGCATCTCCTGACGATGAAACATGGTCATGGTCACCGCGGCATCCAACTCCGTATTCGGGCGCGGAACAGAGATTCTACGGTTATATTCGGAATAATCTTGCTCGACGAAGAGACTATTTTCGTCGTCTTCGGGAGTGGGATCACGGATGATGATGGGTTGGCGTTGTTGGAGACTTAGGGGTTGGTGGGGAGCTTTTGATGCGGTTGTAGAGGTGGGTCTCATGCGAGCTTCTGGGTCACGGGTCTGAAGAGGAGTTTGAGCTTCGGGACGTCTGGAATGGCGTTGAGGGTGATGTGCTGCCGGGCGTTCAGTGTGGGCTTGGCGATATGTATCAGGAGCTCTGTATGGATGAAAGTGGCGATTTGCTGATGAAGCGGAGTTTGTTTGGGGAGCTGAATATCGTCTCTGAGCCATGTTTAAGCCTTCAAATCGTGTGGAATAGCTCTCAGGAGCAGGATAGTCCGTCATGAAAGAATGGTTCGAAGTATGACCTGACGATTCCATCGTGTTTTGGTGGGAAACAACTTCTTTTCGCTGCTCTGTAGGGCTTATTGTACGTTTTCTGGACTGACCTGCAACGACTAGTAGAGGTGAAGTTGTACCAACCCTCTGTTTAGCTTTCTTGACTCGAGATGCTCTCGGTTGTCGACTAGCACCACCCCGAGCAGCTTTCGCACTTGCCGCCAGTATCCTAACGCGATCTTCACCCCAATCTTTCTTGACAGTTTGGTACCAGTGCTCATACAACATATTTCCAGTATATTGTCTACGAGTAAGTTTTCTTTCATCCATATCATGTTGCATCATGTCCGCGAGTTCCGTCCATGACATACCTTTGTTGGGGTTATATGCGCCATCTTTACCGTTGAAGCGGGACTTGGTCATGACTTCGTGGACGAAATATTCCTGTTCTTCTGGACTCCAGAATTTGCCACCCATCTTGGAGTAATGCTGAGTTGGATAGGGGTAGATGCTGTGGAATGTGAGGATGATAGCCGAGGTTTATTGTGGAGTTGTGTCGTATTGATAGAATGTTGAGAGGAATGAGAGTAACAGGAAGGTTCAAAGAAGCTCGACTTATGTCAAAACATCCTATTCAAGATGATAAAAGGTTGAATAATGAATCAGAGGTAGTTCCAGCGTCGTTTTAGTGTTTACCTAGGAGCAAGCGTGGTGGCGTGATCACAGTATTGAGTAATGTTTTACTTCAGAGGCTATCTTAACTTTTCGACCTTGAGGAGATAAAGAGGACTTTGATAGAGATAGCAGCGTGTTTTTGAGCGGTCAATAGAAGAAACTTGGCTTTTCAAGTCCGAAAAGGAAAAGATCTGGGGAGTTTCGTTCAGATTGACGAGCGGATGATCGAAAGACAGCTCTATCTCCTAGTTTGGAGTGAAATATTGTCGTAGATCGGAGACGAAATAGGTCTAAAAATCATATGAAGCCATGTTAGCAAGATATCATCGCTATTCCAAAGATGAATCATCAGAAAAAGGAATGAAGGGGGTGAGTGAGTAGGTGGACGAAATTCCATACATTCTATACCATAAAGTTCGAGTGTAGGCAGTTCCAAAGATAATCTTGTTGTAAAACAATGTATACTCGCAGAAAATCAATCATACACGATTCTTGGATCGAATTTGACCACAGTAGTTCGATTCTTCGACGAAAATGGCACGTTGGAGACGACAAAAAGAATTATATTGAGAAAATTAGTATCGAAATATGAAGTCAATAGATCTCAGGAAGCTTTCCGAGGCTAATACACAATCAAAAGACGTTGAGTAAGTGTTAAGAACGTTGAAAGTTGGTTGCAATGAGAGAGTCTAAAGGATGATGGATTAAAGTGTGGGAGAGAAGGCAAGGTGCGATACTTAAAGGGGGCTAGGGGTTAGTCATGGAGTGGTATGTTATGTCGAAAGTGAATTAGATTCTTCATCAGTCATAACATATTGGATGATTTTTCATATTCTTTTTGGATTTTGAGATATAAAGAATGTTACCTAGTATTCACAAGCGAGAAAACGGAAGTGTAGCCGTGAGAGCTCTCTATCGAATCGCGGCGCGAGAATTACAGTTTCGAGGGGGAATCATAGAGATTTCAATACAAAACTTCAATAGCATCACAATCGGAAGACATAATGACAGCACCTCAAGGTTAATTAGAGCTATCACTTGATTACTTGAAACCTGAAGCGAGAATGGACTTTACGGAATGGAAGAGTACTGACTGAAATTTTATCGCAGCAGGAGAGCAGATGAAGCTTTCTCGCTGCTGGTAGTACACGGCAAGCAGAATGAAAAGCAGAAGCTCATCGACACGCCTCCCCGTACAAGTAGGAATGATGAGACGGTGAGGCTGCAACTCCGTGGATAGGCATTCAAGAACAAGACGATAACTTCAATATTGCAGAATATGATTAGGATTGTAGATGTGTAACACATCGCTCGGGACCTAAGTAGATATCGAGATCGGCAGAAAGTTAGAAAGTAAGCCACTTGGCTTGGGTTCATAATGGAGAGCTGGAGCGCCAACATTGGCGACATTGTATCTGGAACCAAAAAGGCATGCTAAACTCTAGGCCACATAGCCACAACCAATATAGGGCATTTCTACCCGGTCTAGCGATTTGGTAAGTGCAACCGGCGCTACTTTATCATTTCATCTCTTGCTATACCGCGGAGAATAGAAACCCCATGTTGAGAATGGCATGCAGTGAGATTTAGGGATTTCAATGCGTTGCTCGAAGGCAGTCTCGCATGAAACTTAAGATCATTATTTACACATTGTTGCTTCTTAGATCATGGTGATAATGGGGCATCTTATAAAGTTTTCATTAAATCATTAACGGCTTTCGCAGCAAATCTCTTCCTCTCAGCTTCTGGCAAATCCGCACCCATATCTGTTCATGTCAGTATGTAAATCTCCCAGTAAGTAGACCTCTCTTACCTTTGACTGCTTGCATTCTCAACATTAAAGCTTCAAGCTGCTCTACTCCATCCTCATTCTCGACTTCTTCTTCAGGGTTCGTCTTTTCGGAAGACTCGCCATAAATTGCTTGCTTCATACCGAACATTTCCATTTCCAACTCAGCGGCTTCGATTCCGAATCCGATGCTTTTATTATCATCGCCATCATCCTCGAAGTCTCCGAGATCAATACCTTCCCCATCATCATCGCCGCCTTCCCATTCATTGGCTTCTAAAGCTTCCTTCAACCTCTCGAGACCCATAGGTTCTACGGGTGTCAATAATAAAACATTAAACTTCATTGGAATTGTTACTTTACCTGAGTATTCATTTCGACCTTTGCTTTCAAAATCAATAAATTCAAAGCCATGGTCCTGGCACAATTCTTCCCACTCGTCGAAGCTTTTCTCCAGGTATGGAGTCGTAGACTGTGGCATAGCTACGGCCAAACAAACGCCATCCCAAGTATAACCACAACCCTCCTTGACAACCTCGGCCACACTCTTCAAAAGAATCTTAAAAGCTTGTAACTCAGCTTCATCGACAGGCTTTCGGAAACATACAATAAAGGCACCAAGAACCGTCAGAACTTCTCGAGCTTCTGGTGCCAAAAATTCCTTACACCATATTTCTGGCTCATGTATCTCATCAAGCCATATTGGAACACTTGCGGTATAGTAATTAGTTTTGATAGACCAGTCATGGGTTACACCTGCGATGGAGTCCCCTGTGAGAGCAGGCGCAGAACCCGTGAGACCTGGAAAGGTAAGTCAATGTCCAAATCGTGTTTGTGGGCATAAGTGGTATTCAAACCTTTCAACAAGTCTACAAGACCAGAATCTGGTCTACTAACAGCTAGTATACGCCGTGGATGTGAAATTTCCATCGCCATGATTGATTGTATGTATTGGTCAGTTTAGGTCGGAAACACAAGCAAAAACAGTAGGTTTGATATTATGTCGGAAGTTTCTTTGCCCGATCCGAAATTTAAAGTAGCATTATATCATTGGCTTATTTTCTTTGACACCTGAACAAGTTCATTGGAATATACCTAAATAGGGAGAGATATAGCGATTATCTTTAGGATATTGGATATAAGCTCCTAATTGCTCTGCTCTAACTCAAATGCCAGTAAGGAAAAAGCCCTCCCCATGTATGCTTGTGCGCTGGGCCATCCTCAATATTCGAGCCTTCGTAGCTCTCCTCTGCCCAGACTAGCTTTGCAATTTATCATAAGTTTTCCTCAAACGTCGACATTTGAAATAATTATCCTTTCATCCACATATAATATGAGTCTCTCAACCTCTTGGCGCTCCTCGTCCACTTGCTCTCGCTCTGCTAACTGTAGCCCTTCCTCTTGCCAATCCGACACCTCTACCCCTAGTATTTCTACTCCTGAACATAGGCGCGTTCCTACAACAATTTACATTAGCCTTGTCCACAACGATATATACTGCTCCGGACATGTGCATATTCGCTCCGGAGCTTCATCTTGGCTTCACTAACCTTAACATATCTGGAACAATAAAGAATCTCACGTGTGAGCCTCTAATGTATACTTGATCCAAATGACTGACACGACCATCGCGCGCTGTGACAGTAATATCCTTAAGTTGAACGTTCATGTTGTCTTCCGCTACAATGATCTCGAATTAGCATGTCCCTTCTTTCTTTTCTTGCAATTTGCGAGCTTAATAAGTAATCGTACCTTCCAAAAGCTTTCCACGGTAGACCTGACCGGTCGTGATCTCGAGAGTTACGACATGACCCTAATAAACGATAATTATCAGCAGAGAACATGGCAGATGTCAAATGAGAAGAGAAGTCCGCCGGGCCTTGGTACACTGGACCTTGGAGCCTATAAGGAATAGAATGGACTAACTTGGGCCTCGTTCAAGAGCTTGATTGGTATTCCGATTGTGCTCGTCATGATTGCTAGAGATCGATTATATCGCAAGGAATTCGGTAGAGAGAGATGAGGGTTTGGGATAAAGTCGTTGAAAGTCGGCGCGCGTGAATGTCAATATCCGAGTGAAGCTTTGGATATCTCAGAATAATTTGACGCTAGTGATCTTGAAGCTTTCGGTAACTTCCGTCCACCATCTTCAAGCAATCCTCCTCAGAATTATTGATCCGATCCGAACAGCACAACCATTCCATAAGAAATTACATCAATGGATATGAATACTCTTAACATATCAGCAACGGTGAATATATTTCGTCTTCTCGTAAGACCGAAATTGATTTTACCTCAAGCAACCGTTTCCACATTCAACCACCTGCCGATACCTCTCAACTCGGCTTTTGATAAATACAAAAATGCTGATATTAGAGCTGTAGTGTTGGACAAGGATAATTGCTTCGCATATCCTAAATCCAATGACATATACGAGCCTTACAATGTACGTTGAAGGGTATATTTTATGGTTTCTCAAACTTGTCGATCTACACTGAGCACGCTGGGTGGGGTGTTTGGTCTACCTGCATCTGCCTTTCTTACATTTATCCTATCACTTCTGCATTCCTTTCTTTCCCAAATGAACTTGTATCATGAGATCTTCTTTCAATGTTAATTGGTTCTAGGAAACTTTCAAAAAACTTCGGGAAGCTTACCCAGGCAGGCTGCTTCTGATTGTTTCTAATACAGCAGGTGCTGAATCTTTAGATCGTTCTGGCAAGCTTGCTGTCGAAGTTGAGAAGTCTACAGGCGTTACAGTCTTATCTCACGCTTCTAAGAAGCCTGGATGTGGTCCTGATATTATGGAATACTTTTCGAAGTATCCCGAGACCGGAGTCACCAGACCAGATCAAATAGCAGTTGTCGGGGATAGACTCACCACTGATGTTATGATGGCAAACCTCATGGGCAGTTATTCCGTATGGATCAAAGATGGAGTTGTACCAGTGGAGGAAACAAGTGTGGTAAGTATTATAGGTATCATTACGAGTTAAATCTAATAGGTATCTTAGTTTGCAAGGTTAGAGCAGAAGTTCGCTGGATTTTTGATTCGACATGGTTACGAGGCCCCAGAACCAGCAAGTCCATTCGAGAAGTAGACTTGTATCATTCATTACTCATCTGCAACGATGCATTGCTTTCTAATCAAAATAAATCTTTACCTTACTCTACTTTGACCTCCCCCTTCTCGCAAGTAAATGTGCAGAAGCTACCATTATAATACACTAGTTGTGTTGATGGTACTTACACATGGGGGGGGGGG